>JAABLK010000183.1:0-46118 GCA_012295415.1 Phytophthora chlamydospora | reverse complement strand
ACCACAGCCCCATATCACATCTTCGGATGCAACGTGCTCTCAACTACGCGAACGTCTGGGGACTCGCTAGCGCTCTACGAGCGCTGCGGAGTACATGACCTCGCCCGCCGCATCCCGCCGCTCATGATTCCTGAGCTGGCGGCGCCTCGCTTCTTCGGCGAGGCTACGACTGTCCTTGCGTACGGTCGTAGCCAGCGGCCCTTAACCCAATGCACGTGTGAGGCTGTCAAGTCGTGGCTGGACCACGAAGAAGACGAAGAAGACGACGACGGATCTCAAACATTGCGACAGCGCTTTGTGTGAGTGTCGTTTCTCAAGATGCACGATCAGACCGAGGCCTCCACAGGTGAGTGGGGGTAGTGCAGTTTAGCGGGGGTTGTTNAGCAACCGAGGCGGCTGCACCCATCGGACGCCAGTTCGACACACCAAGATCGAACTGTGTAACTAGGCCATTGCTCAAGCGTCCTAAACCTTACGACAGATAGGAGGGAACATCCCTTTGCTGGTATTCCCAGCTAAGCGAAGCAATCTAGTAGAATACGTAGTTGGAATGCTTCTTCATGCCTAAGTGCCTCTACGTGTGCTCAGTGAACACTGGTTCGCTATGATGCCAGCATTCTTTCAGCCCTCACGGGAGCTCTTCCTCGACCGAGAAAATGCTTTAGCCACCGTCGTGGCCTCCTCCCGCCTCAGCGACTCCCACAGATCCTCTGTCTTCTCCGAGATGTCTCCTGTTTTAGCAGTGGGGCCGCTGTGGATGGTCTTGTCCTTCGACGTTCTCTTGGGCTTACGACGCCCCTTTGACGAACGCTTTGCGCTGGAAAGATAGACCTTCTGGAGATTCTTTTCATCCGCTTGCAGTACTCGCCACGCATCCTCAGCCTCTCCTGCCAGATTTAAATGAGATGACGCAGCAGCTGATGGTTCGTCGGCGACGCCGTCATTATTTAGCGTGCACTGACGCAACTTTGGCGCCACGTCTTCCTCTTCCTCCTGAATGCGCTGTTGCAGTCTCTCGAGTAGCGGATCGACCGACGGGTTCCCCGGCTCAAGGTGTTTTATAGCAGTCGCATCCGCTATTGCCAGCTATAGCATAGCAACCACACACAAACAAGCTCGCTCAGCTAGATGTCAACCAACGTATCAGCAGAGACTTGCTACCTTCCAGAGGCCCAAGCGCTCGTGTGCCAGCGCTCGCCGATAGAAGGCTTTCACGCAGGAAGGGTCCTTCACAAGCACGGCGCTGCAGTCTTGCTCGGCTGCGCGCAGCGCTGACGCCTCGGCGGCGTTGTCGGACATCTGGATCCACGCCCACGCTCGGTTGAGGCGCACCGCAGTCTCGAGCCGTGCGGCTGCTTCGCTTTGATCGTTGGAGACGTCGCGCAGCTTGTCGATGACGGAAGAGTAAACATGCACAGCCTCGCTCAGCCGCTTCTGCTGGAACAGCGCGTTGCCCTCGGTCTTCATTGCATCAAGCGCGTCCATCGTCGTTGCAGTAGCTGCTGGTCGATCCAAAAGTGCTGGTCGGAGTTGAAGTCGCGTCCTTTCGGCGACGAACGCGTCTCATTCGCTAAAAAGATGTGCGCGCGTCGATTGGCAGATTCTGAGACTAATGAACGCTTTTGCGCCAATCACCCAGTACTGACACCCTGACACGCTGCTGTTGCTATCGCACACAATTTGACCCGATCCTTAGTCTAATGGTACAGACACATCGGGCTTCGAAGTATGCTACTCTATGTATACAACTTTCCTAAATACGAATTACGAAACTCCGCACGCTGCGGGACTCGAACTCACGCCGGCGAACCAAACGCGGACACCGTAGCCATCTGAGCTACAGGCAGCGAGTTGTTGCTAAAGATTGCAACTTTTACAGCAGCTTGCTTTTTTTCCATGACAACACGAACGTAGACAATTCCTGCACTCAGGCCACCACACTCGCATATCGAAGCATTGTTTAGTATATTAGAAGAGTCAGTGACCGCGCACACTGCACTGAGTGTAAGTAGAAAAACATGACTGGTTTGCGTCTCTACCATCAGAGCCTAAGGATTCACGATGCTCTTGCAGAAGGCCTCAACGGCAGCGGCGCGGGCGGCCGTGTCGGGCGCCTCCTCGATGAGTTTGACGATCTTGGAGCCGATCACGACGCCGTCCGCGAGCGCGCTAGCCTGCACAAAGTGTTGTCGAGTCGACAGACCGAAGCCCAGCGCCAACGGGTGCTTCACATTCGCACGAACTGCAGCAACAGCAACAGCAATAGCAAATTCAACCGCGTCAGAGTTGCAGCACAAACCCAACCTCAATCCAACAAAAACCCACTTACTCTTGGCCATGAAGGTATCAAGGTTCGGCGGCAGGTCGGTACGGGCGCCCGTGACACCCGTAAGGCTCACGCAGTAGACAAAACCGTGTGCCACCGAGTCGATGAGCTTCATACGGTCCTCGGTCGTCGTGGGCGACACCAGCGGGATGTACGCGAGTCCGTGCTTGGCTGCGTCGTTGCTGAGTGACTTGGCCTCCTCGGGCGGCAGGTCCACAATAATGAAGCCGTCCACTCCAGCTGCACACAACAAACAATCATTGATCCGTCCAAGTTAAACCACGAGCACTTGAATGCTCGCCCTGCAACGATTGCGGGCGTACCTTTCTGGGCAGCGGGGCAGATCTTGTCCTCCCCGAACTGCATGATGTTGTTGTAGTAGCCCATGAGCACCACAGGCGTAATGAGGCCCTTTGCACGCGCCTCGCTAACGGTGGCCAGCACGTCGGCCAGTGTGATGCCCTGGTCCACGCCCACCTGGTGCGCGCGCTGGATGGTGGGGCCATCAGCCTGCGGGTCCGAGTACGGAATGCCCACCTCGATGATGTTGGCGCCTCCGCGCTGCAGTCCCAGCAGGATGTCCACGGTGTCGGCCTTGGTCTTGTAGCCGCAGGGAACGAAGGTGATGAAGGCCGCCGTGTTGTTCGCCTTGCGCTCGGCGATGACCTCTGCGATCGTGGGTCTGCAATAGGCACATGCAATTAGCCACAGCTCCTGTGCTCTTCAAGAGTCCACTCGAAGTGGGAGTCTTCCGTACCTGCTCATGTTGCTGTGTCTGTGGCGTGGCGAGTCTGAGAATGGCGCTGACGTTCGCTCTAGTGCTGACGACGGTCTGCCCGCAAAGAGTCACTCTCCGCCTCGATTGGCTGAAAAGGCGGTGAAACGCAATTTCAGCCAAGCAGAGCGCGAGTTAGTGCGCATAATCGTGATTTTGCCATTGAAACCGCTCTCAGCGAATCGGATTCGACCAGGGTGGAGCTCACCAGCTTCAGTGCATCATGGAGGGGCAGCAAGAGCATGTAAGTTCTGTTAGACGAGCTGCTCCTTTGTTTATTAAGCTGCTCGCAGGCGCTTCTTAGGCGCACCGTTCTTCTTTGGCTGGATGTGGCTGCGGATGCCGCAGGTGGAGCAGATGGGTCGGAACTCGCAGAACAGCGACAGACACACGGGGCACACGAAGGCTGTGGAGATCACCCTGCGGTGGCAGAAGCACATGGCTCGGAAGTCCACCGAATCCTGCGAAGGTAGCTTCAGTAGCTTACGCATTGACGGATCCGGCAGGTAGACCGAGATGAGATACTGCAGCAGGCCCGACGGGTCGTTGGGCTTGTAGTAGATGCCGCCGGCTGTAGCGAACGACAAAATAAGGTCAGCACTTGCAAGTAAATGAGGCAGCTCTTGCCGACGTACTGAGGTACGCCGCTTGCTGCATGAACGACGATTGCTCGGTCGCGAGGATGCACGCATCTACGGCCACGCTCTTCTTCTGCGCTGAAAAGATGCCGTTCATGATGGCGATGTAGTGCTCCGACACGTCCGGGGACTTCTGGATCACCAAGATCCGCGGCCGCAGGTCCGGCTCCTCGTTCATCGCTCGATTAATGACTGCACCAAGACAGCATCATCCCATCAGTACGCTCATCACAGACGTCTCATCAATAGACCAACTTACAGCAAAGTGCACGAGACAGCGACGCCGCGATGGCCGTTTGGTTCGGCTTGGCTGGGTCCAGCGGCGCGTCGCTCAGCTCCTGCAGCCGCTGCATGACGCCGGCGTTGACCTTGGCCGCCTGCTCCGCGCTGCCAGACGTGTCATCCTGCTCGGCGTTCGGATACAGCATGGCGCTCTTGCCGGCGTGGGCGGCGATGATGACGATGCGGTTGCTGCGGTGCAGCAGCAGGTACGCGTTGACGAACACGAGCGTGCTGGAGATGAGCTGCTGCAGGCCGGCACGGTCGGCCGCACTGCCTCCCTGCGTGAACCAATGTGTCGGGTTGGTGTCGACCACCAGCACCAGCAGCCCCTCGGAGGTCATCTCGGCGATGGCGGCGGCATTGGCCTGCGTGGAAGCGCTTTCCATCTCCATTGTACTGTAGCCGAGTGAGGATTTTGGTGGAAGACTAGGTTGGTGTATCGAACATGAAATTGAAAGTACCGTGGACATTGAGTTATGTGCATTGGGTTACCACGACAGTGCTTACAGGCTCAGCAGCGTGGTGGCCACGACGCCCAGGCAGGCGGCGATGCTGGCGGCCACGAGCTGCGAGGCGCCGCTTTCTTCGTTCGAAATGCTGGACGACGAGGCCGTGCTCGATGAAGACTGCGTCGCGGTCGTGCTAGAGCCCGTGCCCGACGACGTGGTGGTTCCTGAGGTAGTGCTAGAGGCTGTGCTGCCCCCGGGGGAGACGGTGCCGGCACCAGCCGACTCGGACGACGATCCCGACGAGGTGGTGCTCGAGGTGGAGCTGCCCGACGTCGAGAAGTCTCCGTTCTTGGTGAACGTGAGGCTCTCGTACGCCGTCTTCATGGTTCCCGACTCGTCGAAGATGCCGAAGTGCGACTCGACCGTGGTCGTGTCGTCCGCCTGCTCCTCCTTGTATGGCGTGTCGAAGCCGGCGAAGTAGTAATACTTCCAGCCCTTGGACTCAGCAAGCTCGTAGAAGTCGTTCAGGTAGATGGCGCCGTTCTCCTCCGAGGCGACCGATCCGTTGGTGGCGCTGCCGCCCGTGGGCCAGCCCGTCTCGCTGATGATGACCTCCATGTCGCCCGCCAGCTTGATCAGCGGCTGGATGCGCTTGTTGAACTGTGCGACGGCCTTGTCCGCCTCGATCTTTTCCCAGAAGGGGAACTGGTTGATGGTCACGATGTCGCCGGCCTTGAGCATGTCCGGGTACTGGATAAACGTATCCACGATGTCGGTGATGGAGATCGGTACTGAGACATCGTTGTCGGTCATGACCTTCTTGAAGTCGGTCACGTACTCGATGGCCTGGTCGGCCGTGATGTCGCCGCGGTAGACAGCTTCACTGCCGACGTTGATGCCCACGACGTTGCTGTCGATGAGGCCGGCGGTGATGAGTTCCTTGAAGGCTTTGACCTCGGCGTCGTATACGGTCGAGTCCTCTGACACCCAGACGCCGAGCCACACGGTGAGCGACAGGTCCTTGGCGGCCGTGAGCACTCCTGACACGTCACAGTCCGACAGACTGTACGTGCGCACGTTGGACGTGATGGTGCTCAGGATCTTGAGGTCCGACGCGATGGTGTCCGAGGACTTGCATTTGCTGGTGTCCCAGTCGGGGCCCTGGCGCAGGTCGTAGTTGAGGCCGTAGAGCTTCTGGTCCAGCGCAGAAGTCGACGAGGCAAGCACGGCCACGGCGGCGGCGGAGAGGGCGAAGACGCGCACCATTCTTGACTTGAAGACTGACTTGTACCGCTCGAGACTCGAGGAGCAAAACGGTGAATGGACGACCAGAGAGAGAGAGTCAGAAGACGTTACGGTGCGGGAAAGCCAGCGACGCTTTTTCCGCCAATACGAGGCGCGCGATGTTGTTTTCCACCAATGAACGCGACCTGAGTTACTTTACCGGTATTGCACCGGACGGCAGCAACGGGCAGCGACCTGCTAGCACTTCCAGCACCAAGAACGCTGAAAGATCGCCATGCGCGTCGAGCTGATCCCCGACTGCATTAACCGCTGTTCGAGGTGTCGGAAGTTCTTCCGATACCATCCTCCGCGGTAATGGCGATCGTGTGGGCACAGTGTAGAGCACGAACAGTGCAAAGCTTTTACTGTTTGTACACACGCAACGCCACGAGCTCTGAATCCAAGGTCGCCACTTCGAGAGCGCCCCGCTCATGGTATCGCTAACATTACTCTCCTTCAGCGAACAACCTCTAGCCGCTCGGGCTTGATGATAGACTAATTATTTGCCGGGTCGGGCTCCGTCCCGAGGGCGCGCGAACGCGTTGAAGATCTGCTCGAGACTTGTCTGCGAGAGGCTGTACTCCTTGACGCCAAGTTGCATCTTGGCGGCTTCGACGAGCTCGAACATGCGCGACAGCGAGGCGGCTGCATGCTCTTGAGCTGCGTTGGCACTTGGGGCCGAGACGCCTGCCAGCTTGTAGCGGCAGAAGTCGGCCTGGCGCTCGAGTAGCGTCACGCCGTCGAAATGGGCTTCCAGGAACTCGTCCAGACGCTGGACGCCGTCTTCCAGCAGCCACCAGTCGCAGAATGAAGCGACCTCGATGCCCACGTTGTCACTCCCAACTCGAGTCAAGAAAGCTGCGGTAGCGAGCTCGGTGCGTCCAGCCTTGCCAAGCGCTGTACAAACTCTTTCCAGTTGATCGGGGGCAAGCTGGCCGCCTCTTTCTTCCACCGCAGGGCTTTTGAGGAGATCATGCACCTGCTGTACCAGCTCTGAGACTGCTTCCAGCCGCGGCACCTCGAGCTTGCACTCCAACAAGAATCCGTCACCGAAGCGCGTTTTTAATTGCGGGATGCTGCCGAAGCAGCGCAGCCCTCCGTCCACCATGATGCCGGCCTTGCTGCAGAGGGCTTCGCACTCCTCCATCGAGTGGGTAGTGAGCATGACGGTGGATCGCCGTGACTGCACTGATGCCTCCAAAATCACGTCCCAAAGCATGCGGCGCGAGAACGGGTCAACGCCAGTGGAGGGTTCATCCAGCACGAGAACTCTCGGGTCGCCGATCATTGCGATCGCTAGCGAGAGCTTTCGTTTGTTGCCTCCGCTCAAGCTACCGGCTAATTTGTTGGCGAACTCCTGGATATGCAGCTTGTCCAGCAGGCGATCGACCTCTTTGGCGAGTCTGGCGGGTGTCGCGAAGCCCTTGAATCGGCCAAAAAGCTCAAGATGTTCGCGGGCAGTTAGCAGATCGATCAACGCGTCAAACTGCGGGCAGTAGCCGATCGAGTCGCGTGCTTGGCTCCTTTGCTTGCGTATGTCAAAGCCGTTGATGGTTGCAGTGCCTGAGGTTGGCAGCAAGTCCCCTGTGAGGATCTTCATGGTGGTTGTCTTGCCGGCACCATTGACGCCTAAAAACCCGAAGCATTCTCCTTGTTGCAGCCCAAACGATAGGCATTTTACAGCCCGCTTTCCCGTCGGGTAAACCATCTCGAGCTCAAAGACTTGAACAACTTCCGCGTTTGGACTTATCGAGCCGTAACTTTCGTGAACCCGATGGGCCTCAATCGCCACGTCCTCGTCGATTTCGTCGGCATTAGCCACTTTACCTCCACCCGTCTGAACGTGAAGCTTGACATTGTTGCATGGTACGCGTTGGTAAATACGTCGAGCAGTACCGAACTTTGACAAGAAGCGAGAGATGCGCCAGCGCACGCTTCCAGCCCTCATAGCATCAATGCCGACAGTGAGGAGAATGAACACGGGACACTCGATCATAAGGTACCAAATGTCCGTGCCAGCGATGTCCGCGTCAAACGCACTTCGCGTCTTGGTGCTGAGTCCAAAGAGAGCGATGAGATCTGCTACTAACACGTTGAGGAGTCCGTCTCCGAAGGCGAAGAGCGGCGAGCAGCGCCAAATGTAAACTAGCACTGCATTCGCGTCTCGAGTGGAGTCCAGGGAGTTCATGGTATAGCTCAAAAGCAGCAGCAAGAGCCCCACGAAAAAGTTTGCCATCACAGTGTACAGCAGGCACTCGCTGGGCTTGGTCATGACATGAGACAGCAAGTACGTCCATGGTGCGATTGCAGTCCCGAAAAGCACGAAGAGCGTGAATGTGGCAGCAGGTACGTCTTGCGTGCACGAATCGCAAGTCTCTCCTCCGCTTAAAGAAGACGTAACGCCATACAAGCGAAGAAGGAGAATTGTCACTGCCATGGGGCCGAGATACAACGCCACATCAAAGATGAAATTCGCCATCCAGTACGCGAAGAACGACATCCCCGAGAGAAGTTGCTGGTACTTTGCATTCTGCTCCAGTTGCTTCTCTTTGACAATGTACGGCATCATCGACGCAGGGATGAACGTGAAGCCAATCACGATAAATATCACCGCAGGGAAACTCAGATACGAGCTGAAGATCGAGCGGGTCTTGAATGACAGCGGCAGCGGGTGTGACGACACACGAACTGTCACGTTTGGGCCAAGCTTGGTTCCGCCTGAAGCCTCCGAGAGCAGAAAGCGATGTATTGCACTGTCCATCATGTTCTTGTACGTCGGCGCGGAGTGAATAGATGACGAGTTTACTAGAACGTTGTAGCTCAGCACGCTTGAACTCTCCGAGGCGTGCAGAAGATAACCACCGAACTGTCCCTCGATGGCAGCTTCTGTTGGAGGACTAGCCAAATCCGCGTCTGCAGCATACCCATATCCTTTATTGAAAACGGACTCAGCGAACCGAAGACTGTAGCCGCTAGTGTCGTTTATCTCAACGGAAGGGGAATTGTACGTTACCCCAAAAACTGTCGGTGTTTTCGAAGTGTACGCATTCATCTCGATTTCATACGGAGCACCATCCACAAAGTACTTTGGATCTACGAGCTCAGAACACCATGCAGTGTTTACACCGAGAGTATTGGGACAGGAGAATGGCACCGGAGTTTGATGTGCGAGTGAGTATTGCACAACTGGAGATAGTTCCAACTTGGGGTCATTCACAAGCACAGTACTGAATTTCAAAGCTGAAAGTCCGATGAAGATGACGATGACTGGGAGGATATTGCTGAAGAACAGCATATTGTAGTCGCGCTTCCCACATTGTACTCTCTTGCGAAGTAACGCGTTCATCTGGTTCATGAACGCTTTGATGGAGCTTGTCGAGGTAACTTGCACGACTCGGGGTTCAGACGTCGATGTGTCATTTGTATCCGTTCTCATCGCCTCCACACGAACCGCTGTCTCCAAAAGTTCCACGTCTCTTTTGTCGCCACTGCCTTCTTTATTCTCAATTCTGCATTCGGCAACTTTCAGGAAAATCTCTTCGAGTGTTGTCACGGATATCGCGAAAGACAGAATCCCAAGATCATGCCCATGATGCTCCAGTTCTTTGAAAAGAGCAGGGAAGCTAGCAGAAGTCTCGAATGGCAGTTGCAATGTGAGCTCAGTTCCAATATCCGACGCGACAAGAGCTTGGGGCACATGCTGTTGAACAACTTGAACAACAGATCCGGATTGTAATACACTTCCCGGGACGACGGAACCAATACCCTCAGTTTGCCGCACGAAGCTTAAGCGATAGCCAACGCCAAAGCGATTCTTTAAAAACAATGAAGATCCGACACACTGAAGTCTCCCCTCTGCCATGATGGCGATTCGATCACCTAGAATGTCCGCTTCATCCATAAAATGCGTTGTCAAAATGATCACTCGGCCTGCACGATTTCGTTGAATAAGCTCCCACGTTCCACGACGACTGTACGGGTCCATGCCCGCTGTCGGTTCATCCAAGAAAACCACAGAGCTGTCGCCCAAGAACGCAATTGCAAGTGACAGCTTGCGTTGCATTCCACCTGACAAAGCGTGCGCTTGCACATCGCTCTTGTCTGCTAAACCAACTTCGTTGATCTTGTTGGTTATCTCCTTCATCAGCTCATTCATTCTCGTGATTCCTTTCAGGCGACCGTAGAAAATCAAATGCTCCTTCACACTCAGGTCGGGATACAGTACGCTGTGTTGAGGGCAGTAGCCGAGCGACCGTCGGATTGTGCGCATATCTGAGAGAATAGAATGGCCTCGGACCCACGCATTTCCACTGGATGGCGCCGTCATCCCCGTGAGCATGGACATCACCGTTGTCTTTCCTGCTCCGTTGTGGCCAAGCAGACAAGTGATTTGCCCTTCATACAGCTTCAGGTGCAACCCGTGCACAGCAACTTTCTTCCCCGCAGGAACCGCAAACTCCTTTCGCATCCCTGAAATCACCACTGCACGACCGTTCTGCTCTTGTTGCTTTAGATCATGGCCTATTGCTTCAATAGTGCCACTCTCCACGGTAGCTTCTGCATCTGCCAGTGTTGCAGTCGATACTAGTATCGACGTTTGAGGGCACCAATACGCCTTCGTCAAGAAGAAATACCACTTTCTCGCAACTCCAAATTCTTGAGGAACTACTTTTTCGAAATACTTCCCAAGTAGAATGTAGAGTATTGTGTCAAGAATTTGCATTCCAACAGCGTTTGCGAACCGGAAATTCTGAACTTCTTCGTTGACTGTGCTGCTTGTTACCCCCACACCATAGGATTCTAGCTTTGCGATGACACCGACACCTTGGGAAAGCGAGATAGGTGGAAGCAAACCCGCGAACGTTCGAGCAGCTTCGCTCGAGTCATCATTGAAACTGTAGGAAAGGAAAAACATCATGAAGAACAGACCCATCCCTGCCAGTGACCCGGCCCGTGCCCTTGAAAACAAACTGCTGATCATGAAACCGTAGCTGAAGCTGCTTGTAGAAAAAGTGAAGAAGAAGACGAACAGGTACTGTACGTCTGAGTTTGGGAACAATAGCGCATGTGCCCCAAGTGTTTGCAATAGTGCTCCAAAGAGTAAGATCGGCAGGTACGCCAACACCCAACCGGTAAACAGTTCACTTTCCCGTGCTCCAAGGATGCACATGAGCTCTCGAGACCTGGTTTCCTTCTCCATTAGGAAAGACACGATCACACGCGACACTAAATAGAGATAGGACAGAACGAACCCGATCGGAAAAACCAAAGCTACCCTGCCGAAGAATGGTGCAAAGCGGAAAGCCCGAGAGGGACTTCCGTATACCCCCGCACTGTGAAAGGCTTGTGGTGCAATGCGCAACGGAACGAGGAGTGTTTCGGTACTCGTGGCCGGGATCGTATCAACTGAGACATTGGGTAAAGTCACTGAAGCAAGCTCCGTGATCAAGGTTTTGACGGAGTTCAGCAAATTGAAAGCTGTACCAATGATCATGTCCGACTCGAGTTGCTTCAGTAGTCGACGATCACTTTCTGGATCCGCAGGCGTAGCAGCTTGGCGGATTGTACACGTTCCGTTTGTCATTTCAAGCTGCTCGTCCCACGATGGCCTGCAGTTGAGAAATCGCACCACCAGTGTCTGGAGAGTCATGAAGCCCCGAGTGGCATACATCATGGTGTTCTCAGCCGAAGCGAACTTCAAAAGCTGGCTGGGTCGCGGCTTTTTGGTCTTTGGCACAGCAGATAGGCTTCCCGTTGAGTTAAACCGCAACGAATATTCAATCGGATAGCCGTTGCGATCACCAAACGCTGAAAGATCCTGTGGGAAATCCTGAAAAGCAATAACTGCATAGATCTTCGGATGCTGGACATCAGTACCGTACTCCTTGCTGGCAACATAGGACTCCATGGCTGTCTCGTTGTCAAAAAACATGTGCGAATCTGCGAAGCTTGGAACTGTCAACAACGAGAGACCTCTCACGGGCGGTGCGAGCGCGATGCGTGGGTACCAGGTTTCCAAAGTTGCAGCGAAGTATTGGCGCGTGTATGGCGTGTCCGGGGTGATCGCAATTTTGTACGGCACGACTTTTCCCTGACAAGAATTCGGAACGCGATACGTAGTGCGCTCTGCTCCAGTGTAGCCGAGTAGCAGAAACTTTAGTACGCAATCCATCAGTTTGTCTTGCCCCAGCTCGTCGAGTTTATCGCCTTCCAGTATCGCCTGGAGAGATAGACTCAGCAGGAAACCTGGCATTGTCGTCTCTGTGAAGTAAAATCTGGGGATCTGTAGGCTGCTGCTCAGACTTCCCAGCAATGCGCTTGCAGACAGCGAAGCTTCCGACGAGCTGTTACTGCCACTCGCGCTGCTCGAACCTTCCTCTGGCAGGACGATCCCGGCACTGCTCAAGCCTGCACTCAACGACGAGGCGAAGTCCGTCTTCTCGTAGAGGTTCCACGTGGAGCCGGAGCCTGGAGCGGATGCGTTGACGTCGTTGGTGGCCCATCCAGCCGGGATATTGAGGTCTGGCTCAAACCGCTTTAGCGCCACGAACAGCAGGATGCAGAACAAAGGGTTGAGCACCTCGCTCCACGTCGCGACCAGGTGTCGGCGCTTGATCGTCCAGTTCTTCACCACCAGCGCTCGAACCACCGGGAACGAGCGAGCGTTGCCTGTTGTCGTCATCTGCGATGCCGGAGAGAAGACCAACACGACGTGGCTTTCGTCCCACCCACTTCTGCAGCAGCAAGAGACCAAGCGATTCAGCCAAAACTCGTGCGCTTATCGATGAAAATTGAATAGAGAAACGGACGCGCTGCCTATTCCTATACATGCATCGCAGTCAGCCACCAGAACCCCGCTGGCCCTCGACTGAGTCTCACTTTGCAGACGTCTCTTTAGCCTCGCGCTTGGCCTTGGCAGCCTCGATCTGAAATGCATTTGTTGTTAGAGTTACGAAAGAGAATAAGTCTGCAAATTTCTCTTGCCTTGGCTGCCATGGCCTCTTTGCGGCTGCCGAACTTGCGATTCTTGCCGTGGATACGGCTGGCTTGACCGCTGGCCATCGTGGCCGCAATGGCTTGCGCTGCGGTCTCCTCGCACGCCTGCTTGAGCTTCTGCGCCACTCTCTTGTGTTGGATGTCCGCCATGGTCAAAGTGGTCGTCAGATGGCGCGAGGACGGAAATTATCACGATTCTTACCAAACTATTGACTTCCAGGTCACAATAATATGTAGCCATTTGGATTATTGCATTCCGTGAAGTCCCTCCGAAACGGTGGCAGCGGATCATCAATTGCTGGAAGGAAAGCGTCATGACATCGCAGGCTCGAGGCAGCGTGTCCTCCGTCAAGAAGGCAACATCCGCCGCAGACGGTGCGTGGCCATGGCAGTATGACTGATGTGCATGGCTTGTCACGCTAACGGCTCTGATCCGCGTTGCGGCGGCTGCGTTTGCCTGTGTCGACAATGCAGCTCCGATCTGGAAGGCCTACTTGGCTATCCGTTCGACTGCAGGCGACGCTGCCAATGCCAGCAATGCAGTGGCTCAACTGAGCAATAGTATTGTACCCGCTCGCGGCCGGAAAAGAGCGAAGCCGTCGGCCAGTCGACACGGTTCCGCAGCGGGCATCTGGATGACGCTGGCCACACCGACGCGATGCGGCGGATACGAGGGTAACGAGGACGGCGGTGCCGTGCTGAACAGCATTCGCCAGTATTGGGAGCTGCTCAGTGTGAACGAACGGCAACAGATTTTGTTCTTGGACGACCCCGAACTGGTCAAGCAGCTATACAAACTCAACCTAAGTTTGCTGTGCGTCGGACTGATGCAGCGCCACCTCAAGACGTCGGGTCGATCATCCATGGATAAAGCAGCCACTAGCAAGAAAGTGGATGCAGTAACCGCGACAGCGATTGCAACCTCTTCCACTGCGCCGGTGGCCCAAGAACGAGCAGCATCGCCTTCGTC
The DNA here is from genome assembly GCA_012295415.1 of Phytophthora chlamydospora. Classification (NCBI taxonomy): domain Eukaryota; phylum Oomycota; class Peronosporomycetes; order Peronosporales; family Peronosporaceae; genus Phytophthora; species Phytophthora chlamydospora. The sequence goes on along the minus strand of JAABLK010000183.1, from coordinate 32,398 downwards.
CACGCGGACAACAGACACCTCCTCTGAAAAGACGTACGAGCTCCTTGAAGCGATGGAATTCATGGATATAGGCACAGGTACGCAGCTACCCAGTTGAGACAATGATGCTGGGTGTTGGTATTGGTTGTATCTTACTTGTGGTGTGCTGATACAGGGATTCTAACGGTGAAAACGGAGCTGACTGAGGACACAGAGCGGTTGTTTACGCTGGTGGGCGACGTGTTGGCGGGATTCTTGACGTCGATTCACGTACTCACAGAGAGTAACTTCAACAAGCTCTTTGTGACGGAAAGCGAGACCATCAATACGTGGGCGAACTACCAGCGACTGATCGCGATGCTGGTGGAGCAGGTAAGGTCTCTCTGATTCGCCTGAATCGCTATTTTCTTGATCACGGAGTACTCAAGCTAACAAGATGACTTGCGTGCGTACTTCTTACAGCTCATTTTACGAAGCTATGTGAACCACTTGGAACGGGAGGCCGCGCAGCAAATGGAGCAGCTACTGCTGGAAGTATCGTTGGAAGATAAGCCGTCGGGCCAAGGCTCCTCGGCAAGCAAACCCACTACCCACAAGAAGAAGGGCAAGAAGAAACAGAAAAAGAAGAAGTTGACAAGGAATGCTGCTTCATCTGTACCGCTCGATGACAGTACAAAAGATCATGAAACGGTGCCAGAAGCGATAAGTCCTGATGACAACCACAAGGAAAATGGTGATTCGACAATGGAAGAGCCAAATCCTGAGCCAGCACCGGAGGTTTTGCCAACTACGACAGAGTGCGCCTCCCAGTCGACCGAACGGGTCGATGAAGTGATGGCCGTAGACGTGGAGAAGCCGTCAAAGAAACTATCGGGCTTGAATCCTAACGCTGTGGTTTTCCAGCCCCAGGAGCCTGCATCGACTGTCGAAGATATTGGTATTCGTAGCCCAGTTGCGGGAAAGCGGAAGTTTGACGACTATGTTGTCAGCGTTCCGTGGGAGGACGTTAACAGTGACGCGGGCACTGCGTTTGGCAGTCCAAGTATCGACGGCGATTTGTCTGATGGAGAAGACGAAGCTGACGACAAGGGGGCCAACCATAGGTGGAGGAAGCAGCGACGACGAGAAGAAGACGCAGAGCTGGAGTGGCAGCTACAACAGGTCTACGCTTCAACGTCGTCGCTCTTTGGCTGGGATTTTTCCAGGCAATGTGAACTTCCGGGTGCTGGTGCCAATCTCCCGTGGAGCGAATCGACCCTGTGGAGGACGGCGCCCAAAGAGGTGGTGCGCTACTTTTCACCTGGGGATGGCGATGCGTACTCGAGATTTCACGCCCCTCACTTCCTCCCGTATCCTGCCGCGGGTCCTCCATCGTCGCGCTACTACTTCAGCCCGCCGTTCGGGCCTCCGATGCTGCCTCCAGTGGAGTCAATGCCGCCAGCTCTCCACGGAAACTTCGGCTTCCAGCCACCAGAAGAATTCCCCATGGTCGTGCAGTCACCCGACTTCTCCAACAAGCAATACCATCCCAGCAATGATGAAGGTGAGATGGAGGTGGACATCTAAAGTGTCCTCCGCCGAAGGTAAATCTGCGACGCGTGAATAATTATTGTCCTGTTCACGTAAAAATAAATTATTAAAGGAGTGGTGTATTTTCTATAAACTTATGTTCGTTACATCAAGTCGTACTTAGTGTTCCTCTTAGTTGAACGAAGCGCGCTTGTGGCCGAGAGAGCTCAAGCTGCTTTAGACTGGGATTGACATGGCTCTGCTGCTGCGTCGCGTGACTTCCGTGGCCGCCAATCGCGCGGCCGCCTGCGCTCTGGCGGACAACGCCGCCTCTGCTGGCACACGTGGCTTCGCCTCCAAGAAGGACAAGAAGGGAAAGAGGGGCGACGACGGCAACTTTGAGCAGATGCTGCGTGCCATCAAGGGCCAATACCCGGACGCGTACGTCTCCTTTCGGCCTCTCATACAATGGGATGCAAGGATCTAACCCTCTGGCCATTAATGCATTGCTCTGACTACAGCGAGGAGTGGACAGAGGAGGAGAATCAGCGCCACATGGAGATCGGCCGCCGCTACAACGCCATGACGTCCATCGAGCACAACCACCTCATGCGCGACGTGCAGACCAAGATCGACCTCAAGTGGGACGCCATCAACGCGCTGCCAGCGGAGCTGCAGGCTGAGGCCATGGAGATCGACATGTCCCCCGTGCCGGAGGAGCGCGGGTTTGCCACTTGGACGCCGCCGATCCCGGGCTTCCGACGATACACGGACGAGGGCGACGAGGCCATGGACTGAGGGTGTTAGGTGGCAGGTTGCAGCCGTCCAGATGCACAGGAAACGGCAAATAGAGCGAGATGGAGCGTGGAGACGTTGGTGTTGGGGGCTATGCTATACTGTTGGGCTGCTTTGTTGCTCTTCTACATGCTGGGGGCGTGGCGTTCTACCTCAAGCAATGCTTGCTCGAATGCGTCTGATTCTTTCTCTTCTTCTGTGTCTTCGAGCGCTTCTCGGTTGTCAGGATCGCTGTCGACGGTTCCTGGTCGTGTGGCCGCTGGCTGTTTGTTCCACCACTCGCGAACGTTGCGCTGAATCACCAGCGACGCCAGAGCGTGGGCCTTCATGCGCGCGAAGTTCTTGCGGCACAGCACTCCGCGCGTGGCGGCTTGGAACTTGATGGCGACGTGTTTGGTCTGCAAGAAACTGCGCCGAGCCAGCATACTGCGCGTCGCAGCTTGAACCGTCACGGCGGCTCGCTCCCGTTCCGACAGCAACATGGAGTGGTGCTCTGCCGATTGCTGCTGCTTCTGCTGGTCTTCAATACTCTGTGTAGCTTCACGAAGCTGCTTGGTCGTTTCTCGCATGTTCTTGCAGTTCCGCTTGAGCAGCCACGCGCGGATACCGTGCTGCAGCACCTTGACCTCATCTTCCAGCGACTGTTTCTCTTCTGGGCCCATGAGGTCCATGGCAGCTTGGAGTTTATTCAGGCCTTCTTCATCCTCGGCAATAACGCTCTGTACGTCCGAGTCGTTTTCAGCTGCGGACAGCACCAGTCGACCGCCAGCAACGCTCCCGTCCATCCCAACGAGACTAGCTGGAGATGAGCCAAAGCCCGCCGACGTCCCCGTGCTACTGCAACTGGGAGAGGCCAGAATTTCTTCGCCAACGCTGCTTTCACGACGACGGGCAGTATGGCCAGCCGAGTCTCTCGAGATACTCAACGAAAGCGCGCACTTATCGTGCAAGCTCATTGTCGAAAAGGCACCAAGCAGAAGCTTCCGGTTGTGCTCTTGATTCGCTCCAACCTGCAAGATGAAACACACACAAAACCATTCCAGTGAGTTTTACAACTCGATACCAACACACACATCGGTCACGTACGTAAGAGGTCGCCTTCGCTGCCTCACGTGGACTCTCGCAGCTGTTCGAGTGCGAACGCAGCGGGCGTGAATTAAACACGGCGTGGTTATTCCCTTCAAGAAGGCCCATATCTCCAGCATCCATGTAAGGTGTCGGGGCATCGTCGATCTCGTCATCGATCTCCATCGCAGAACCCCCAAATCCATAGATCTCATCAACGGCGCCAAAGTCATTCGAGATATCGTCCCCCATGTGGTGGTGCAATTTTGCTGCAACGTTCGTGTGGCGAGATCTTTCAGCCCGATCAGCAGCAGTTAGCCCGTCGAAGTCGCGCACTTGTAGATCCGCTCCAGACTGCAAAAGCACGTCGACCACTTCCTCGTGACCACAACCTGCCGCTAGATGGAGCGCTGTCTGGCCTTGTGTACTCTGCTGATTGATGTGGGCACCGTGGGCTAGCAGCACCGGCACTAATTGTGAGTAGTTGTAGAAACTCACGTAGTGCAGTAGACTCAAGCCAGCTTCGTCCAGCGAGTTGAGTTCTTCCAGTAGCTCTTCGCTCGTATGAGCGACGGTGACAAGCTGACGCACAACACGCTCGAGAAGCTTCTCTGAGAGCTGCTCCAGGTCGTTGTCACTCAGTGCCTCAATAGAGCAGTCATCCAACGCAGTCGCTGTTTCGCCGGGGGGAACTAACGCCCCTGAGGGTCCTGCAAACTCATTTGGTTGAGATTCCAGTGTGGACTGCTGCTCTTGATTCTTGGGTGAATTCGAAGGAGGCTGCATAGTTGCTACCAGCGACCTGTATTCTGCTTCGGACAACACGGCCCCCTTCCCACTACTGCTTCCGGTTAATGCAAAAGAGGCGGCATTCTTGGCTGCTGGTGCTGCTGTTTTCGTGCGTATTGCCTGGTGAAACTCGGATAGCCGCTCCACCACTCGAATCTTGCACTGCCGTTCATCCACTACATCAAATATTAACACAATGACAAAGCGTGAGCACCCGGTAAGATATCCGTAAGCGTCGGAGAGAAGACTCGATGGCTTACAGTCGGACTCTACGTACGTCGACAAGTTCCTGTTGGATCCAGGAAAATTGCCGTCTGCACGTTTGTTGTCAACAACAACAGCACGGGCGAGAACAGTCGGCGATCGACCACGTTTGCCAGTGCCGAAGGTATTATGCGCAGGGCTTGGCGCTGTGAGCTTCAGTGGATCTATAGAAGTTGATCCGGAAGCACGTCTTTCTTGTACAATCTCGCCCACAAGCGAGGGGGATACTTGGTAGTGACTTCGATAGGTAAACTGCTTTTTGTGTGACAACTGAATGCTGTTCTGTTGCGGTGACCCACTCCAGTGGCACACGCAAATGTCGACGGTGCCCAACTCTCGTGATCTTGGGGCTGCAGCAAACACAATAACGCATTAAGCCAAGTAAAACACTAATCCATACGAACAGCGGTGCCCAAGAATGTAAATATGCAAACCTGTGCAACGAAGAACTGTATCCGATACTTTCTCCGCGCGAGCTCGCTTGGTTCCAAACTGCACAAACACTTTCATGGGGTCTTGAGCGAGTTTCTCCGGTAGTTTCGCTGCCAGACAGAGTAGAATCTTGGCCCCACCGTCTCCAAAGTCCCAATCGGGCGAGAAATCGGAAATTTCAGCCAACTCAAAAGTCTGCTGGCCTCCCACGCCGCACAAACTCGTTTCTGGGGACGTTGCTGATGCCAGATCCTTAAAGAGATCGTCGGCGCCAAATTCAGTAGTAATTCCGTCCATAGGATTGTCCTTTAGCAGCAGCAAGTCCGTATCGGAAATGTGAATCGAAGAAGCTGGATATGACGCTGTCTGGGGCTCATAGTCCATATCGAAACAGTCTGAGTGCAGGAAAACATAAAGCAATCGAGATGGGTCAGTCCACTGTAAAACTTCGGTAAGATGCAGACCACCAGCCTACTTTTCATGGTGGATTCCACTGTTTCTTCTGACGACTGCGGCTTGAGCGGGTTTGGTTGCCGGAACGACGGCATCGTAGCGTTGACCGCAGGCAACGAGCGTTTAACGCCTTTGCTGGCGTTATAGTCGACGCTAGAAGATGATTGACGTCCTGCAGCATCCTTGTTGATCTCGTCAAAGTAGTGGACGAGCACGATGTTCTCCTTGGAGTCACGCACAGAGTAAATTCTCCGATGGAACGTCTGCAGTCATGACCGAAACCTAGTTTAGCAACAACAAGAGGCACAGACAGCTAAAGATCAGCGTACCGACGTCTCGGCGGAGTGCACGTACGTGCCGAGGATGATCACCTCTCGGTTGATCACAAGCTTTGCTCGGTCCTCCCGAACCTGAAGTACATAGTAAATAAAACAACCACAGTCAGTTTTTCGCTGCATCTGCCCATGGCATCCTTTCTCGCACCCGTCCGCTCTTGTCCTTGCGCTTCTGCCAACGCCAGCCGTCCTTCTTGTAGTCCGAGACCTCCTGCGTATCGTAGAACAGCAGGGTTCCACCTGTAAACACAATAAGCAGCCAACAGCGTCGTCAGAGCGCGTTCAGCCCGCTAAGAGTCGCGACAATTGACCTACTTGGCGGCCGCAGCTGCAGCGAGCGCAGCACCGGAACGCCCACGAGCTCGTAGTGCAGCAGCAGAAATACCAGCTCGTCCTTCACGAGCCAGCGACGCGTCGCCTCCAGACGCAGAGAGGCCGCGCGCGCGTGGATGCCATCGCCCGAGTTCATCCGGTCGCAACGTCGTCTGGCGGCGAAGCCTTTGGCTTTGGCTTCAAGAGACAAATTTGAGTGTACCGTAACTGCTCAGATTATGGACGATCGCGATGTTACGAAAAACTTGTCGTGATCAAAATGGTCCTGCAACTTACGGTAAGCTGCTCTGTTCCTTTTGCTGCTGAGGACGGGGGCTGCTGCCTTGGTGGCAAGTTCCAGAGTGGAGTCTATGAGAAACAAGCCACGATAGTGGGTGGAAGTCATCGTTTTATTCAGTCTAGATGGCTACATTGCAGTGGGTTGTTGCGCTCCTTATGACGAGCTGTTTGAAGGCGAAGGCTCGATGTGATACACGCGACCGGGCTTCACGCCACCGAAGTGCGCCATCTGCGCCGCGGTGCGCTGCTTCTTGCTTCGCATTTTCATCGTGTGCCAGGCCACGCGCTCGGGGTCCTTGAAGTCGGCCACCTGCCAGACGACGCCCGGCACACGGATGAGCTTGGCTTTGGTTGGCGCTGGTGTGCTGGCGAAGAGCTGCTGGTACATGGAGATGGTCGAGACTTCCTCGTCTCCGCCTGCAGGACCGACGCCCTCGACTTCCAGACGCAGCGCATCCCCCATGAGCGCGAAGCCGATCTTGGTCAACTGCTGCAGATTCCAGAGCGCCAGCGTGTTCCAGGGTGACGTCAGCCCGCTCAGCTCCAGCGGTTGTGCGGCTGGATCAGGCTGGAAGGTGTGACCGGGCAGCGCTGTGCCTACGACGAGATCCTGCTCGAGATCGAGGTTCGACCGAAGCAGCGCTACGCCAGCTGCGTCCACCTCGATCTCCAGCGACTGAAGCAGCAGCGTGTCCGCGTCGGGGAAGTGGTCCGCTGCTGTGCCCACGAGCGCATTCAACGCCGGCACAAACTTGCCCCAGTAGAGCATCGGGATGATCTCCACTTTGCCTGCGATGGCACCCGTGGCCACGTCGTTCTGCAGCCTCGTCATGAACTCCCGCACCGAATCCACGAAGACGCTGGTCGCCTTGGACGAAGTGGGCGAGATCGAGTCCACAGCAGCAGCAGCCGACTCCATCGCAGTCGCGCCTGTGATCGTTGCAGCCGTGGCAGCGGGGAGCCCCACAGTGATCAAGATGCCGCCATCCGCGTACGTCGCTGCGCGGGCGCAGAACTCGCGCAACTGACGCAGCAGCTTCTCCACGTCAATACGCTCGTACTGCGTGTGGCTCTGCCAGTGCAGCCGAGTGCCCACGACCGTCGTGCCGCGGCTCATGCTTGTCCTGCTTCGGAAGCGGAAGTACGTTGGCGTGTCCACGTCACCAAGTTCAGAAACGGACCTCAAAAACTGCAACAACGTCACGGCGATGGCAAACGTCGTTTGCTTCTTTGCATGCTCTACTCAAGTCTCGGGCTGCACACACGTATGCGTTAGCTCCTTTTCTTACGGAGTCCTGGGCTTCAAGCCTCTAAGTGATACACGCGGCCGGGCGCCACGCCAAAATGGGCGACCTGTGCGGCTGCGCGCTGTTGCTTGCTCGCCATCTTCTTCTCGTGCCAGGCGAGGCGCTTGGGGTCTTGCAGGCCGTCCACTTGCCACGCGATGCTGGGCACGCGCACCACCTTGGCTGTTGTGGGCGCCGAAGTGGCCGCGTAGAGCTGCTGGAACATGGCGATGGTGGCGACCTCCTCGATGCCGGCGGCCGAGCCGAGCCCGTCGACTTCCAAGCGCAACGCGTCCCCCATGAGCGCAAAGCCGACCTTCGCCAGCTGCTCCAAGTTCCACAACGCGAGTGTATTCCACGGCGACGTCAAGCCGCTCAATTCGATGGGCTGGCTTGCTGGATCCGACTGGAAGTCATGGCCCGGCAACGCAGCACCTACCACAAGGTCGCTCTTGAGGTCGAAGTGCGAGCGCAGCGATGCCACGCTGGCTGCGTTCATGTCGATCTCCAACGACTGAAGCAGCAGCGTGTCGGCCTTCGGGAAATGGTCCGCTGCCGTGCCCACAAGCGCATTCAACGCCGGCACGAATTTCCCCCAGTGCAGCATCGGGATGATCTCCACGTTCTTGCCAAGACTTCCAGCAGCCATCTCGCTCTGGAGTTGGGTCATGAACTCGCGCACGGAGTCGATGAAAGTGCTGGACGACGGCGTTTCGGCCCCATCCGCGGCTGCGATGGATCCGGCGATCCCTCCAGGCAGACCCACCGCGATGAGGACGCCGTCAGCATACGTGCCCGCTCGCTTGCAGAACGCGCGCACTTGGCCCAGCACCATCTCGACGTCGATGCGCTCGCGCTGCGAGTGGCTGTGCCAATGAAGGCGCGTGCCCACCACAGTCTCTCCTCCCATGATCGTGATCGTGAATGGATCTGAGTCGAGCTTGGGATCAGAAACTGTGACACAAAGTTGAAGTGCTCAACGTTTGAAGAGCAGGATAATGTAAAACAAGGTCTCCTTTTCGAGGTCTGGACAAGACAACCAATGCAGCACTTTGAGATTCACAATGGCAAGATCATAACATTTTTATTGTTTGTTTCAGATGAAGCGATGGCTCTCTTCAACAAGCCGCGTTCGATACTATCGGGTACCGCGGTCATCTCTCGGTTTGGACTAGTGGGGCGCTAGTAGTAGTCGCGGTGGTGTGGCGGCGGGGGCGGGCCATATCCTGGTGGCGGGGGACCATATCCTGGCGGCGGGGGACCATATCCTGGCGGCGGGCCGTAGCCTTGTTGCACAACCACCGGTTGAACATACACCTCTCTCGGTGAGTCGTAGCCGCGTCTATCCCGACGGTCGTTGTCCCCTGCAGAGGCGCCTGCAAGGCAGCACGAGGCGCAGCATAGGCCTGCCAGGCACCCACAGCAGTCGTCCATGCAACAGCATCCATCGAGGCCATCGTCTGGTCCGCACATGTTCGCAGAGGCTTGGCTGACTTGCCTTCGACTTTCTTCTTCTTGTTGATCTTCTTGGCGCTTGCGTGTCCACTGGCAATTCTCGTAATGAGCTTGCAGGCAGCACGGACCTCTCTTCTCAAGCTCGACAGAAGCGCGCCATGCATTTTGATCATGCCTGCGACGTGCGCACACTTGTGAATTGTATGGATTTGGTGTCTCAGAGCTAGAACGAAAACAAAAGTTGACGGTCGCGAAATTACCCGCGCTGGGGCGTTCATCATCGTCGCTTCCGCTCGGCCCGCAATGCCTGTGCGCACAGCTTCGCGTAGCAAGGACACCCTCAAGACGGCAAGTCAGGCGGTGCAGTTTATTCGTTATATTTCTGCTGGTTCCAGGTCCGTCGTGGCCATCTTCACCGCCAACGCGCCGATTCTAGAGCAGTCGACCGATCGGAGCCTGGGGGCACCGTTCCGACGTATGCCGTCACCTCCTGCTTTTTCTCTTTCTTCTCAATCCTGTTGCACGCGCACTTGGGGCTGTGGCGGTCGGATCTGGGACATCACCACGGGCTGCACGGTCACGTCGCGCGAGCTGTCGTAATTGCGGCGAGGGTCGTCCTCGGCGAGGCGTCTGCGGCTGCTGTCGTTGGCAGAGGAACGCCCTCCGCCGGCGCAGCACGTCGCGCAGCAAGAACCAGCGAAGCAGGAGCTAGCGGAGCCGGGCATGGTCAATATGGGTTCTCAGTTCTCAGTTTCTTCGGAAGTGTGCGTCGTGCTTCAGAGCCAGGTCTTTTCCCGCGGTGCCCAGCTGTCTGTGGGCGTCAACCAGCCAAGAAACGCGGGCTTCGTTCGGGGCTGAATGGAGCTCCAGCCCGACGTGTTTGAGAGGCATTGCTAGCAAAGACGCCCTTATACGAACTACAATAATTTGTAGAGCTACCCACTCTTCTTAGCTACAACGGGTCAGTCCTTGTTTCCGTGCTGCTCGAGGAACGTCGTCATGACCGACACCACGGCGGCAGTCAGCGCCTGGCGGTCCTTCTCGCGCTCCTCACGCTCGAGCTCGAGCTCCCGCTCTCGCCGCTCCGCCTCGAGACGACGTTCTTCGCGCTGCAACAGCAGCATTTGCTCCGTGGCTCGAGTCTGCTGCTCCACCATCTCCTGGAGCAGGGCCTTGAGGTCGGCAATGCTGGTGAGGTCAGTGTCGTGCAACACGGCCGAAATCGTCGCCGACTTCGGCGCGCTTGCTGTCGAGGACGTCGTCGACAGACTTTTGCGATCGGGGCCAGGGGTTATGAAGCTCTGGGTCGCAACTTCAGAAAGTGAGCGTCTTGGCGACGACGGCTCACTCGTACTACTGCCCGAATCGTCCTCCTGACTCGAGCGAGAGTTCTCGCGCGCTGGCGCTGCACTAACCGCTCCAGTGGCAATAGCAACATTCTGCGCCAACTGTGCGGAGCTTTCGGGGTCTCCCCCATCCAGCAGCGAGACCAACTCCGTCATGAGCACTTCAAGCTCGCCCGCAGGGGCTCCCTTGGAGCCCACAACGACGCCGTTGTTCAGCTTGACGCGATCCCGGTACTTGGCCACCAGGTTTTCGAATCGGTAGCGCACGATGGGGCCCTTGATGTTGTCCTTGGAGAACTCGGGGGTGTTGTCCAGCTTGGTCGCCACTTCTTCCCACGCCGCCGAGATCGCGCCGAACTTGGCGCGGAACGGCAGCGACTCCTTGACGTACCGAACAAGCAGGAGGTCGTCTCCTGGGGTGAACCGTTGGCGAGTGATCTTGGCCGCTATGGGGGGCAGCGCCTGGTCCTCGGAATCGACGAGGAGCGAGGTGGAAGTCGACGGCTGAGGCCCGAGCGGGGACGGCGCGATGGTCACCTGTGCGGTCGACAGCGCCGGTTTCTTGTCCACCGGGCCCGCGGCGTCCTCCGGCCGGATCTTCCGGGGGCGGCCGCGCTTGCCCAGTAGCTGGTTCTCCGGATCCGCCTCGGCGGCGTCGAGCTTGGGCACCAGCTCGGCTATGACGTTCTGGAAGGCCTCATCCTGAGACGGGGCGTCGTCCGGGCGGCTGCCGTTGCGCACCCACGTGCGGTAGCGCGCCACGAGGCGCTCGAAGCGGTTTTTGGCGATGGGGCCCTTGATCTGGTGCATCTTGAAGGGGCTGCAGCCGTTGAGCGTGGTGGCCACTTTCTCCCAGCCGGCCATGAGGCCACCGTACGGTGCGCGGAACGGCAGGTCCGTGTTCACCTGCACCACCAGCAGGTGATCCTGGCTCGGCCCGAAGCGCTGGCGGATGCGCGGCTTGGGCGACATGCTATCCCGTCGAGCTTCCTTCGCGCTTTTTCTCTCTCTGGATTCAAGTTTTGTACGGAAGCGCCAGAACCTTTTTAAATGCATATAAAATGTAGTTCAACAGGGTGCAACCAAACAGGAACTGATCTTCAAAGTGTAGCTGTTTCTGGGCTAAGGCAAAGCGCTCTATGCTCACATCTTAGTGAGTCCGTACAGCGGGATGTTCGGTAGCGATTCCTGGATGACAACACGCGAGAAGCTGGTGGTCAGTCGCTCAAAGTAACACTCAAACTCGAGATAAACTATCGCCAGTTCGATCCGCAAGAACTCACCGTTGAGCGTAGCGAGTTGATGACGCAGCCGCACTCCACCACTTGGCCGCCGAGCTTCTCGACGAGCTCGACCGTCACCTTGAGCGTGTTGCCCTATGTATCGCAATGAACCACCAAACCAACAACAAAAGTGAGTTTCGACTAGCGAAAGCGAGCAGCTCCATAATGCACCGTCACAGCCGCACCGATGCAACCAGGTCGTCGATGATCACCACGCGGCCGCCCTCGGTGATGGCGTCCTGGTGGATCTCCATGCGGCCGTTGTAGAATCCCGACATATAGTCGACTCCCACGACGTCCCCGGGCAGTCGTCGCGCGCGCCGCACGGGCACGAACGCAGCCTGCAGTGCCAACGCCAACGGCGCGCCGAAGATGAAGCCCCTGGACTCGGTGCTCACCACGTGCGTGATGCGCTGGTCCGCATACCGCAGCTTGAGGGCGTCGATGGCCACTTGGAAAGCCACGGGGTCCAGCAACAGCGACGTCACATCACTAAACTCCGCGCCCGGCTTGGGGAAGTTGCTAAACACGCGGATCTTCTCTCGGATGTAGCTCGACACGTCCTCCTCGTTCGTCAGGTCCACAGGGGGCGCCCGCACAGCGACTTCCTCGCCGCTCATAGTGACACGCGAGCAAACACAAATGCGGACTATATTTTGTCCAATCACAAATTTACGCACAATTCATCCGCCATGTTCGCGGCTGGGCGGACAACCAGCTCCACCGATGCACAAGGAGCGGGAGATGATGCGCAGACAGGTAACCGTAGGCCTGCTGCTTATTGCCAAGCGTTGTGTAGAGCTGTATTGACGCTTGTGTACCCCACAGATTGGTTGAGTGTGGGCACGAGCTTTCCCAAAGGCGACGAGAAAAAAGCAGCCGAGTCCGCCGAGTCAGCGCTGCAGGTTTACAAAAGGCGAGATGGCAAACACCGCCACAAGGAGAAGAAGCAGCACAAGGAGAAGAAACAGCGCTCTAGCGCGTCGTCGCGTGAGGGTCGCCATCTCTCAAAGCACAAGAAGAAAAGCAAGGACAAGAAGCGCCGCAGATCCTGGAGTTCGGAGAGCGGTGACGACGAAGAGGCCCGCCATTCTGCCCACCGCTCGCGACGCCGCAGCAACTCGCGCTCTCGCTCGCGCAGCCGCAGAGAAGAAAACCGAATCGTGCAGCAAGCCGCGAAAGATATTGTGGAACATAGAGATGAGGCGACAGATAAGAAGGAGGACAAGCTTTTTGAGGTTGACAGTGTGGGCGACCGCGACAACCGCTTTTTCGGCTCGACGTATGCCCACGAGCAACCGCTTTACGAGTTGGCGACGCGGCGGAACCTACTTACAGGCGCGTGGATATCCCGAACACGGGCAAAATTCACCACCAGCAAAAGTCAGAGAAAGAGGGATGAAAAGCAAGAACCCGATCGGTATTTCTCGCTCCAGGCGCAAAAAATGGAGAGAGATGGCAGGCAAAAGCGTCTGTATCTCGCTTACTCGGAGAAAAGATTAAATCGTGCGGCAGCTCAGGACAAAGTGAACTCCAGCAATCAAGGGAATGAAAGCACCGCTGTGGTCGTTAGCCGTCCCACCGAAATGGGATTCATTCCGCTGGACCCAGTAGCTCAAGTTACTGAGCATATGAGCGGAAATCCTGCGAATGAATACCGCGATAGTGATGATGGCATCGGCGTTCTGCTGACGGATGGCCAAAATGTGGAGCAACATCTGGTGGAACGCAGCAAAATATTGAACGCTGCAGTTGTTGCGAACCCTCGCAACATCGATGGATGGCTTGATTTGGTTGCCTTTCAAGAGCAGACACTTCGCCTCCACGGCAAAGCGAAAAAGATCAACTCGGCTATGAAAGCAAGCGTGGAGGAAAAGCAAGCGGCAATTTTGGCAAAAGCGCTTTTGATTAATCCTCATTCGCGAGAACTGTATCGCGTAAAGCTGAACATGACGTTGCAATCTCATGCGAGTCGTGAGCGTGCCGACTTCGACACTTTCCAGCAGCAGCTAGAGACCCTTCTTGCTGGCGATATCACGAACAGCGAGTTGTGGCTCAAGCTACTGCAGACCCGGCAGCAACACTTCGGCAGCTTTTCGATGCAGTCTGTACGCGATCTGTACGCTCGTGTACTAAATGTCTTGAGAGTCGAATACGAAAGCGTCACAGAAAAGGCAACAGCGACGACGGAGCCATCAGTGTCAACCTCTGGTTCAACGAAGAAGCTTGGAATCGACTCGCCTTCCGTTCGTGCTCAAGAACTGTCGGCAATGCTACTCAATTTTCACTTTCTGATGTGCATTTTTGAGAAGAAGGCGGGCTATAGGGAACGCTCAATCGCTCAGTTGCAAGCTCTAATCGATTTCAGCCTGAATGAAAGTGCCGCGGCTGAGAGAAGTGGCTGCAAGTCAACTCATTTGGAGGCGTTGCGAAAGTTTGCTTTGCGGTGGAATGGAGAAGGTGCTGTGGGGTTTGGAGAAGCGGAGACAAATGGTTCTGACTCCAGTGGTGAGGAAGAGCCTCCTCAAATTCCTCGGGCGGAGTTTGAAGAGCGCATCCAGAGAACTGGTGTTGCCGCTGCTGAGCAAGTAAATCCTCCTGAAGTACTGCGCACACTTCGTCACAAGCAGAGCCTCCTATCCGCTTCAGCGGTGTACCAACGTCATTCACGGATAAAAGGCGCCGCAAAAATGGTGAATACAAGAGAGGGTGAGCATGCTTTTACCGGAAGTCCAACAAATTCTGTTGCAAGTGATGACTCGGAGATTGAACATGCGAGAGGTGGCAAAGTCATGTACAGTAATTTGCATGGCTACCGGATAAGCGTGGACGACGCAGACGATACGAGGGAATACGAGCGCATTCTAAGCGAGTTGCGGGGAACGGAAAGTGCTCGCGCTCGACAAGCTCAAGCCATCAAGAAGGAGAAGAGAAAACATGCAGTGCTTCTAGCAACGCAATTGCAAGTCGAAGATCAACGCGCCAATTACGATTCAATTGGAGAAAACGATCGCTTCTTGAAGTGGCTTGTGCGTGAAGAAGTGCAGACCCAACTGCAATGGGTCCCGCTTCGCTCTAGCAACCCGCATCATCAAGACCTTATGGAGGAGCAACCAGACCGTGCGACACTGACCGAAGAAATCCAGCCATTCCTGTTTCCGGTTCCAGTCATCCATCGGTGGAGTCTTGTTGTTGAGCTTCTACATATCTGCGGTGTTGAGTGTTGTGGCGAGTTTTCGTGGAAGACGAGTACCCCAGTTTGCGAGTCGTTGTATGCAGACAGTGACGGAGACTTTGCGCTGCTCGTCGCTCCAATTGTATCCGTGCTTAACCCGCAAGCAGACGGTTCCAGAAAGCAGAAGCTGTTTCTTGATCCAAGTGACCGACAAGTACTGCTCGAGAGCTCTCTTCTGCGTGGCGTCGCAGTGAAGCAAGACGTACTGCGAGACCCAAGCAAAGTTGCTTTCATCCGTAGAGTTTTTGCGCAAGCGTCCAACGTCTTCGGTGGTGATTTCGAGAGTACTCTGAAATGCTTGAGGATTGGCTTCGAAGCTGAAGTAACACGCGCTGCCAGTGCCCAAGAGGAAACCGTAGCGTATAGTCGCCGTCTGAGCCAGAAATTGGCTCTGAAGAGGAACGGCGATACGGATTTTGATGTTCTATACGCATACGCCAAGTTGGAGCTTCGCCTGGGAAATGAGCGCCAAGTGCGGCGAATCTGTGATACTACGGTGAAGTCTTTGGGTACTTTACGTTCCATTGATTCCTCTTCGGCTAAAGCTTTTCATCGGTTCGTTTTCCTTCGCGCGCGACTTGAGATGTGGAGCTCCAGTGATGATCAGAAAAGAAATCTCGACCAAGGGCGCGTGCGGGTGCTGCGATGCCTGTACACGCTGTGGAATGTGTGGCAGCCCGAGAGAGAAACGCTGGATGAGATCGTTAAGAAGCATCGGAAACGTATTCACGGCTATCTGGAGGAGCGCTTGATGTCCGATCCGTCGACTGGATCGGATCTCAGCATCAGATATCGGGAGGAACTTCGTTGTGCGCTTCAGCATTGCGCAGAACGTGGATGCAAAACCAGTGATAGGCTGCACCACCAGTCGGACTGTTGGGTTGGCTTCTGCCTGCACAACTTGGCACTTGTCGTGTATGCTTACCAAGGCTTTGAGGCAGCTTGCAACGAGTATCGCCAAGCATTGGCCAGTATAACGGATCAAGCCTGCCCGCATTTGGCTTGGGTCTGGGCTTGCTACTTGGAGTTCATGCAACAACACCAAGCTGCAGGTTACTTCCCTGCAGTTGCCCCTCGTGTATGGCGTTCCACAATCGGAGAGGCAGTAGGGTTGTACCCGAGCAACGAGCTCTTTCTTCGGCTCTTTATCGATTCTGAAACGGGGAACACGATCTCGCAAGTGCTGCGCAACTTCTTCCTTCGGGTAAAACAACACAGGCGACGACATTATGATTCTCCGGAATTGGTGGAATGGTTATTCGCACTGCTCTGTGAATTTTGCCGAGTTGAGCGAGCCGCGACGATCAAGGAGTTGTCATTAACAACGCAGCCCAGGGGCGACCAACTTTCGCGTCCAACATGCTGCCTCTTTCATCGCTGGGGCATGAATGCGACTGCCGTTTCTCGTGTCCGAGAAATGTTTGAATGTATGGTGACTCAAATCCGCACGAAAGGGATTGCTCTATGCTGGCGGCTGTACATGCGCTTTGAGTTGGCGCTAGGAAAGGTGGATGCAGCGAAAAAAGTGCTGTACCGTGGAATTGCAGCCTGCGCGTGGAGCAAAACGTTTTACCTGGATGGAATACGTATGCTGCGAGCGTATTTGAGTGAAGATGAATGCCAAGAGCTCCTTGAGTTTATGGAGGCCAAAGAGCTCAGCATACGAATAGATTCTGAGTGAGTGGTGTCCCCAAAATTAGTGGTGGATCATCAACGTGGTAGTGAACCTAGCGCACATGCAGGAGGGAAGTTGGAAGCGCAAAGGAGCAGGTACTGGCTGTGAAAATGCACTAGCTCTTAAGTCCACATACTGATGCATTTGAATTGGTGATCTAGATGTCGTTAACTTTGTTGAGAGTCTTGCTGCTCTCAATGGCAAAGAGTGGAGTATAGCAACGATTTTGAACGAGATGGTGCCTGAACAAAAGAGTTTGTGCGAAGCAAGACTCCTCCTGGAGCCCAGAATACGGAGTAGCAAGTGTGTCGACGGCCTTCAACGCAAAACAACAGACAATATTGTCGCCGGCAGAGCGAAGCGATATGGAGCAGTGATGCCACTTCAGTCTTCTGTTGCATCGCCGTTTGTTGGAGCAATTGTCCCGTTCTCTATATCCTCGAGCAGACTTCGTAAGCATCTGCTTTCGCTTTGGAATGATAAGTTCCGTGTCAGAAGTTTGGTGGTGGAGGATGTGCTCTTCTTGCTTGCACACCCAGATGTGGCTGATACGCTGGAAAGTGCAAGCTTTCTGCGAGAAGTGGGGCTTTCGTATGATCAAGTCATGGAACTGGAGATGGCTCTGACCTCGTTTCGTCAACAAGAGGGGTGGACTCATCGTCATTCTCAGAAGCTATTGTCCATGAGCACCAAGACACCTTCTCTATGCCACGTTCTAGCGCAAAATGTGTGGATGCACGGGCAAGCATTCGTGGCGATACGCTCGAATAGCTCGACACTACCCGAAGTCGTTGCTCGGAAAAAGCTACCGCTTCGTGCTCCAAAGCCGACGGTGAAGAAAACTACAGTTGTAAGAGATCCTTATGGGGCTGCACCGCGGTTGGATAAACTACCGTCCAAGCAAGTAAAGGCACGTAGCCGAGCAGATCCCCCCAACACTCCGATGCTAGAAGGTTTTTCATTCGAAAATGATGCTACTCGTTCGTACAAGTAGCTGGTAATCTAACTCTTGATCACTACTTTTGTTATCGGGTGGCACAGCGCAAGAGTTGGCACACTGTCCGGTCGAGATTCATCAATGGGTTCGTGATAACTGCATGGAAGAGGTTATTCGTTCCACAAGCATGAGCAAGACCTTCGCAGCTGAAAAGCTGTCGGTGCGAAATTCTCCTCACTGTATAAAGCCGTGCCAGTTCTCATATTGATCGTGTCTTCCCGTGCCAATTGACCAGATTGTCCTGTCCAGATATTGCCACCGAGCTAGTCGCCGTCGGTTTGCTTGCTGGCGCCTTCAAACTACCCGGTTACGATATGACCAGCAGATACGCACGTTTTGCCGACTGTAAGGCGTTCGCTCACTCCGATGCAATGGCAGACTCGCTCATATAAGCCTCTAACACGCTTGACCGTTGATGCTTGCAGCAAATGTGCACTGTGGGTTCTTCAGAGATCCCGCAAGAGACTGGAATGCGTGGTCTTCCGTTTATGGGCTCGTTGGATCGAGGGCGATACACATCAACGCGAGGATGAAGCAATTGCAGCTGCTGTCTCAATTCAGAGCTGGGCCCGTGGTGTGAGGGGAAAACGCGCCGCAGCTATCCATCATTTGCACCAAGCTGCAGCCTCCATCCAAGCGAGTTGGCGAGGATTTCACTGCCGAAGGCTGTTCAAGCGAAAGAAACGCTTCGTGGCGTATAATGTGGCTGCCTACCAAGTTCAGCAGTTCTACCATTCCTACTTGTTTCGGGTGCGCTTTGCTGTATGGATGCGACAGCAAAGAGCAGCACGTGTGATAACGCGCACTCTCGCCCGGTACATTGAGAAGAAGCGAGATTTCCAAGCTTGGCGCCATTGTCTGGCACGGTATCACGCGGCAATCGCCATTCAGATTTGGATGCGACGAACCTTAACACGCATACGACGCAAGATAGCAAAGCGCGAGAAGCTGGCAAGCGCACGTCGTATACTGTTCAATTTTCTTCGACGCTCAAAGTTTCTGCGCTGCTTCGGTAGGCGTGTGGATCAAGCCTTAAAGAGAAAGACGGCTGCTGCTGTGCTGCTACAAAATGCATACCGAGCGAAACAGGCTCGCGCTCGGTTCTATGAGTTGAAAGTTCGGCTGGAGGATCAACGACGTCAGGAGATCTTGAAACTCATGTGGGATAATGCATTCGCCACTACGATTCAGAGATGGTGGCGGGGACGAAAGCTTCAGCAGCGACGGCAGCAATCACTCAATCTCCAAGAGAATGTGGTCGAACCTTCGATGAGCGCTTATAGTCAATTATGATGGATAGACGACGAAGTATGATGCCGAGCGACGTGATAGCCCAGAGGCCAACCCCGACTCATACTGGCACTTTCGATTTGGCACCATGAAGCAAGCTGTCGTCGAGCCCAAGAATGCGGCCGTGGCACAAGCGCCACAGAGATCAATCCTCTCGAGAATGATTGGCAACGATCGTGCAGACCAGGTTGAGTTCGGTCGTAGATGGCAAAGCGAAGTGTACGACGTGGGAGCGGTGCTGATCGATGAAGTCGAAGTTGGCGTCGTTGTGCGCTGCGCTTTCCGCTGCGACCTGATTCCAGGGTCGGACAGTTCAGTCGTGTGCCGGGGAGGACGACACACGTTCGTACTGGTGAAGAAAGAATATATCACGAGTCTCTGCGTTCGAAGATCTACCGAGGCTATCGTCTCACTGAAGATCTACACGAATCTGCGGACTTCCCAGTGGTTTGGCGGCTACGGGCAGTTGTTTGACAGCAACCGGTACGAGGTGGAAGAGCTAGCAGCCCCACGAGGATACTACGTGTCCAACCTGTACGGATCTCACATGCCCCTGCGCTGCAACCAGCTAGGATGCAGGTTTGACTTGCTTTCCCGGCCTTCGCGCATTGACCCCATCCGTGTGACTCCGAGCGAACAGCAGACCACGACTGCACCTGTGAAGACCCGAGAAGCACGTGACAACGGAAAATCTTTCTTCTACAGCCACTCCGGGCTGCAGGCAGTGGCGGTCATATGCGATGTCCGCTTGCGAGCCGTCTCCATCGTCACGGATGAGCAATACGCTCGCTATCTACGCGACCGGGAGAGTGCGCTGGGTCCGAGCGAGCACCTGCTCGAGCTCATCGCAGACGAGCGAATCCGACACATTGACGTCTGCCACTCGTCTTCAGAGATCGTTGGACTCCGCTTCATGACGACACTGCGCATCACGCAGTGGTTTGGTAGCTCCGAGTCGGGGACGATAACATCTCTGGTCGGTCCGAAGAGTGCACCCACGTGCTACGTCTGCGGCCTCTTCGGGACCCGCGACGTCGACGGCATCTGCTCACTCGGCGCCGTGTACCAAGTGAGGCCCGAGCCGCTAGACTGCGTCAAGGAAGTCGCGCGCTGGGACGCCATGCGCGACCAGCTACTGCCCGTCACGTTCCCGACGTTGAAGTTGTAAGAGTGATGGTCACTTCAACTCGTACTTAGCTGGACGTATTCGGTACCCCACACAAAATAATGTATCCGCATCTTTCTTTCCCCTCAACTTTGGACAGCATGGAGAAGAGCGGGATGCCCGTGCGCTGGCTGGTGCTGCTGCTGTCATGCCTGCTGATGATCGGCAACTACTACTGTTTCGACAATCCGGCGGCGCTCAAGAGCCAGCTGCAGCAGCACTTCAGCCACATCCCCAAGGCCCGCTACGAGTTTCTCTTTGTACGTTCAACTGATAACGAACGATCTAGGCGAACAATTATTGACGCTTTATCGCGGTACTGTAGAACCTGCTGTACACGTTGTACTCGATCCCCAACATCCTGCTGCCATTCTTCGGCGGAGTGCTGGTGGACCGATTCGGCGCGCGCGTGATGCTGTTCGCTTTCTCGACGGCAATTCTCACGGGCCAATTGATCTTCGCAACGGGCTGCTCGCTCTCCAGCTTCAACATGATGCTGGTGAGCCAAAAGTTATTGTTTATTAGTGTGGAGTGGGGATGCTGACGTTTAGCGGTTGCTGCAGTTCGGCCGAGTGGTGTTTGGTTTCGGTGGAGAGAGCCTGGGTGTGGCTCAGGGGACGCTCGTGGCCTCGTGGTTCAAGAACAGCGAGCTTGCTCTCGCCTTGGGGATCAATCTTAGTGTGGCGAGGCTGGGAAGTGTCATCAACAATGAGCTCAGCCCCGTTGTCGCGCAGGCGTCCAGTGTGTCCACGGCGCTATGGGTGGGCGTCATCATGTGCGTGGCATCGACCTTCACCGTGTTGATTTTGATCCCAATTGACAAGAGGGCGGAGAAGCGCACCCGTGAGAATCAGAAGGAAGGCTCAGGCGCTGCCGATAGCATCCACTTCAGTGATGTTAAGCACTTTCGCCCGGCGTTTTGGCTGTTGGCACTGAGCTGCCTCGTGGTCTACGGCTGCGTCATCCCATTCAACAACGTCGCCAGCAGTCTTCTCATGGAGCGTGACTTTTTCAAGGAGCCCCCGATGGAGTGCCGGCGATGCGGTGAAGGGCTTTACGACTTTGAAATCGATTGCCACGAGATCGTGCCAGGGTGTCCTAGCGTTCCTCCATACGGGTGGCCACTTCCCCTGCTCTCGGCGAACTGCACGATCAAGGAACCGCTGGACCAGTGGAACTGTTCAACTTCACCACCGCTGATCGACGGCGACAGAATCAATTGCGACGACGAAGCATGGAGACTCGGACCGCTGACGAAGACCTACTGCGCCACCAAGACGGAGGCGGCCCAGAAGGCGGCCACGCCAATGTCCATCCCGTACATTATCAGCGCCATCATATCCCCGTTCCTCGGATTCGTGGTTGACCGCATCGGGCTCCGCGCGTTTCTAGCGTTGGTGGCCCCGCTCGCACTCACAGCAGTCCACGTGATGCTAGGACTGACTCACGTGACGCTATACGTGCCGCTGGTACTCCAGGGTGTCGCCTACAGCGTGTTCGCCGCCGCGCTGTGGCCTTCCGTTCCGTGTAAGTGCTGCTAAATTCATGCTTTCGTGGACTGTGTCTGACCGTGTGGCTTTGATATCCAGACGTGGTCGAAGCAAAGCATGTCGGAACGGCGTACGGTGCTATCACTGCCATCCAGGTGGGTACCCCGTTCGCACTTCTACTTGTGAGGCTTGTGAGGCTTGCTGTACTAAGCAGCACTCTGTGGATTCCGCGCTTATCTCTTCTAGAACATTGGGCTCGCGCTGTTCCCGCTTGCCGTAGCGGCCGAGTTCAACCACGATGACCGGTACATCCCCGGCGTGGAGCTGCTGTTCGTGTCATTTGGTGTGCTGGGCACCCTAGTTGGCGTCGCGCTGAATGTGGTCGACTACCAGAACGGGTCCATTCTAAACCACACGAACGCCAAGAAGCGGAGGGTCTCGCTCATGCTGGACGAGGACGCGCTTGACAGCGAGGCGCTACTGGCAGCCGAGCACTAAGATCGCAACGCATCGAATACCCCGACGTAGCCATCTGAAGATGATGCTCGAGCCGCTACAGTTGCTTCCGAGCAGAGCAGCAGGCCTGCGCCAATCACCGAATACAGTATGCTACCGCCGACCTGCTGAAGGCCATGTGTGGACGCGCTCAGAGCGCGGGGCCGCCTCTCGTCTTCGCAGCAACAACAACCTGCAATACGAGGCGCGATGCCGACTTTCTTTTCCGCTTGTGTGTCGGCTCTGCTGGCTTTTTGAGCTGAACTGCCTATACCTAAATGTTGTGTCCAGGAAGTCAAACGAACAGTCACGACACGGTACTTAATACCTTCTGAAGTCGATTCCGAGCTCTTCTATTTTCTGTTAAATATACCCTTGATAATGTATTCCGCGCTCAAATTCGTACTATGTAATAATATAATAATAACAGACACGTGACGGTAAGTCTTGGTGTGGTGTTGTCACATGACCGTCTGAAACGAACCGAAAACGAAATGGCGGCTTTCCTCAAGCTCGAAATCAGTCTCGGGGGAGACTCATGTGTGCTGCCAAGCTTTGGCAATGTATGGAAAGCGTCCTGGCCGCCGCCTGAATATTTTTGCAGGAGGGGCTAGGCTTCCTGCTGTCATTTACCGCACGGATCGAATATCTTGTCTTCACTATTGAGCACAAAACCAGGCGTGACTTCCTGGATTCAATCGAGGGGGGAGAGTTTGGCTGGCGTTTGCCAGGGCGATAAAAGGCAAGGAGCAGGCCACAACCCGAAGAACAGCAGAGCGGAGAAGAAGGCCCCCGAGGCGTGCGATCGGTCACTCAGACAGTCGCCCCCTCTCCATCTCTCTCGCCTCTCGCGTTACCTCCTCGCCCCTCGTCTCAGAGTCCCCCCAGCGCCTTCTCGCAGCCCAGCTGAAGCAGCAGCCCGCCCCGTCACCATGGACGCCTACGAGCAGGTCCGCATCATCGGCAAGGGCTCCTTCGGCGTCGTCACGCAGATCGTCCGCAAGGCCGACCGCAAGGTGAGCTCTACAGGGACTTGCCACCTCAACGAGATGGTGCAGAAGCCTCTAACGTCACCGTTTTGAATGAATAGATGCTCGTGTGGAAGGAAGTCAACTACGGCGCCATGAGCGAGAAGGAGAAGCAGCTCATCGTCAGCGAGGTGCGTCTTAGTCGGTGATAGCAATAATCTCCGTAGGAGTGTGGCAAGTGTTGATGTCTATTCCATTCAACAGGTGAACATCCTGAGGGAGCTGCGCCACCCGCACATCGTGCGCTACTTGGACCGCGTGATCGACAAGCAGGCCACCAAGATCTACATCGTCATGGAGTACTGCGAGGGCGGAGACCTCGGCCAGTTCATCAAGAGGAAGAAACGGGAGGGGTACGCCACTTTGCCGATCCCAAGAGCAGCATCTTCGATCATTATTTTTTCGAGATTCTGTTCAGGTGGTTCTGACTTCCCTTTCGTGTCGGTGATGGCAGGTCCTACATCGAAGAGGGCTTCATCTGGCACATTTTCACGCACATCTTCCTGGCGCTCAAGGAGTGCCACCGTCACCGCGAAGGCAACGTCATTCGCCCCATTCTCCACCGTGACATCAAGCCCGGCAACATTTTCCTAGACTCCAACGTACGCCATTCTACTCTACCCGCTTGCTGAGCCTTGTACGTTGCTGACATGGCCTTCATCAATTAATTTCCTATACAGAACAATGCCAAGCTTGGTGACTTCGGTCTCGCCAAGGAGTTGAGCAGCGAGTCTCGCTTCGCCCAGACCAACGTGGGAACGCCGTACTACATGAGTCCGGAAATGGTCAACGAGATGACGTACGACGACCGCTCTGACATTTGGGCGCTGGGCTGTTTGCTGTACGAAATGGCCACGCTTGGCCCCCCTTTCGACGCCACGAACCAGTTGGCGCTCGCCAAGAAGATCAACGCCGGCAAGTTCACGCGCATCCCGTCGCAGTACTCAGAGGGCCTCTTCCAGGTCATCCGCTGGATGCTGCACAGACAACGTTCTCGACGACCGAGGATCGAGGACCTGGAGCGCGTGCCTCAGCTGCAGCAGCGACTTCGCGCATACGCTGCGGCGAGTGCCCCGGCGCCGGCTGCTGACCAGAACCTGCAGACGTCGTACAACCAGAAGATGAAGGAGTTGCTGGGCATCGAAGAGGATCTCCGTCGTCAGGAGGCTGCCTTGATGGCTCGCGAAAAGAAGCTGAAAGGTGCGGGAATCCACCTGGATTTTGTACATTGGACAGGGAGGCTTATGTTATTTTCTCATTGATTGCAGAGCTGGAAGTGGACTACATGCGTCGCGAGAGTGAGCTCAAGAAGCGGGAACAAATGGTAGAGGTGATGACGCGCAAGTTGTCGTACAACGCTGCTAAGGTCGGGTCGCCAACAACCTCGGATGATTCAAATTCCAGCGCAGACAATAACTACAGCCATGGAGGCTCGCAGAGTCCCAAGCGGCGGGGTGACAACAACGGTGGAAGCCCGCCTGGACGGAGCGGCCGGCAGCCGACGCTAGCTGACTTCCAATCGCAGTCTTCAGGAGATTTGAGCGCCAAGGTCGCTGCGGAAGAGGTCACGCAGACAAGATCTCAACGTGGTTTCCCTGCGAAAGGCCAGAGCAGCCCTTACTATGGCCCAACGGGCGATGTCAGCTCGACTCCGTCGACGTCAAACCGACTCCGCGATGCCCCCGAACAAGTCGCCAACCTGGTAAGTCACTTCTCTATGAAAAAGGTGTGGACCGAGGTGAGCTCCCCAGTGTTGATTTCTCTAATTGACTGTTTGGTTTCATGTACTGATTCAGATGAAGGGGATGTGGAGGAAGAACAATTAGCTGGTGCAGAGCGGTCCCAAGCCAGGAATGGGGATCTGAGGAGCACGGAATCAATTTGATCTAGTCTGCGAGATGACTCACGAGCACAAGGCAGTGCAGCGGAGGGGATGCGGTGCGACAGTAACGTATTATCTGCATGTGTTTTGGTGTAACTAATCGACAATTAAGGGCGCAAAACTTCGCGGTCAACCGCCTTTGTCGAGTCTTTCCACCGCCAAGCACGCACCGTCGGGCGCCACCAGTATTTGTACAAGATAATCAACCAAAAACGCACAAGAAAAATCAAGACCCGGCTGCAGGATCATGTGCGGCTAGCGTATCACCAGCTAAGACGAGGTCTTCACAGATAGAGAGTCGGCTCAATGCGTGAAGAACTGACTAAGACAGAAGCCGTGGGGTAACTTCGAGTTTGGCAGTCCCTTCACACAACGAGATGACGAAGATGAGGTTGGAAGGAGCCACAGTAACATCAAGATTTGATCAATTCTTTTGTTATGTTAAGTTCGTGGCGAATGGTTCTGAATGCAACAGTGGGTTCTCAGTATGCAGTACTGTCCTTGTAAGTGTTGTGAGGTGCCTTTGTTGTTCGTGTGTGAAAAAAAAAAAAAAACTATTTCATTGTGGCTTGCTTCGCTGCCCATTCACTTGGCGTCGTCTACTTCAGTGTTTGTATCCTCCTCTGCCTCCGTGGTCGTTTCCTCTTTTGCTTCGACACGGATCTGAAGCAAGGCTTCAACGTGTGTCCGGCAGATTGGACACGTACTCGAGCTCTTGCGTAGCGCTTCAGCGCATTCGCTGCAAAGACACATGTGTCGACAAGGCAGAATCGTGGTGTTGCGAGGCTCACACAAGCAAATAATGCACTCGGCGCCTTCCGGGATCTCGATCTCGTCCTTGGGAGCCTGTGAGTCTGTTTGACCTTCACCGGCTCGCTCAGTCTTCGGTGCTGCAGCCACCGACCCGTCGATACCGTAGATCTCCTGCAACTCGTACGTCAACCCGTCCACCTAAACACAAGCTTCTCAGTAAATTCGAAATACTATAACTTCAGCCATACTAATACGTACGAGAATTTTCTGTTTGAGCATCTTGATATCCCACGACTCTTCTCCTGTCTTGACAAACGTGCAGAATGTCGACTGTGATTGAGGACGCTTCTCTATAGCAGCACAACAAGCCACAGGCGTGAGCATTACAGTCATCAGTTGCTGCAACGCAAGCCCCACTTACTATCTGAAGACACTTCGAGCATGATGATAAGTGGAAACCGCGTCATGCCGGTCTTATACGTTAGTTCTTCAGGGTTATAGGAAGCAAAGTCAAGGAGCGGCAACGGCTGGTCATGCTTCTCAACGTCGCCCTCCTTGGCCGTCTCCTCCTCCTTCTCTCCTCCTTTTAGAGAGAAGATCTGTCCCAACCCCGATGGGAAGTGCTGTGTCAGCACCGGGTTCCTGTCTGCGTGAACCAGCGTGAAGCTGGAGGCTCCCGAGTCAGCGTCAACAGTCTCCGCTGCTACCATAAATACACTGATCCGGCACGGCTTGGTGGCGTCAAACTGAAATTCCAGCGCGTATTGCTGCGGCTCGGTGGGCGATCGCTGCAGCTTGAGACTGGCTTTTTTTAGGTTCACGTGGTTCTTGACTGTGCACGTTTGCTGCAGCTCGGGGACGTCCACGGGCGTCCGTCCCTGGTTGGACATGAAGGCCATGTCCGGCCGGCCCCGACTCAGATACAGCGCCTGCATCTGCGCCGGCGTGTAGCTCCCGCGCGGAGCTGCGGCCGCGCCGGCGGGCTCTCCATACAGCGTGCCGGTCGAGCTGCGTCGCGGCGGCCTGTTGACGCTGGCTGTGTGCCCCATGGTGCCCGATTGAGTGAGTGCACTGCAATGGAGCAGCGGTTGTTTTCGTGCTGCTGGAATCAAGTTATTTGCGAATGCGGACTCACTATTAATAGATTAATTCCGTGATCGTGATGACTTGTAACCACACGTACCTCGTGCTACATCAAGCCAAAGGCTTCAGAGGCTGGAAGAAAGCAGAAAGCAGACGTCGGCATTGGCGAAGTGAAGACGCTGCTGGTGGACAGATACGCTGGACTCCAGCCTGGAGCGCTGCGCGGCGGGCCATTCGTCGGCCCTTTGTCTTGTGCGAGCACCTAACAGCTTGTTTGAGGCGAAAGGTCTGGACTACTTATAGTATACACTTTCTCCAGAACATACAGCACAGAAAGTACAAGGAGGTACTAATCGCTAGTGAGCATAATTCATCAGAAGCAGTGAGTTGCGGTTCGCCGCGCTATCGAGAGAAGAGCTGCTGTAGCTGGGGTTCGACAGTACTCCGCGGCACGGTCCAGATCACAACTTCCTGTGACTCACAGGACTCACAGTGTGAGTAGGATGGTATCCCCGCACCGCCCACGCTAGGTGATCTAAGGCTTCGTTTGCGCCGAGTCTCTGCTGGTGCTTGAGCTGGTGCTTGGATGCGTAGAGCCGATCATACCTCCCGAGCACATCGTATTGAAGTAAGTCGGAAGTCATCACCACCAGTACTGCTAGAGTATTTCATTGCACTATCGGAAGAAATTCTCAAGACAATCTTTCAATCAGTCATTGTCAGGTATTCTGCACCGCCATAGCAACACTGCAGTGTATAACAAAAGATTCCTGCTCGACCGAAGCCCAAGTGTCCAAGTGTATGTGCTTCAATGCTCTGTCGTCCTGGAGGTGCCCCTTGCTCGACCGATGCGTGCCGCAGAGGGACTAGGGTGCTACCAAAGGGGCGGTGGAGTATAGGCACCAGGAAATGCAGTTCGCATGCTTTGCGTCAACGGAGACGTGGTTGGTTCCGCGAACTCAAAGACAAAAAGGTCCTAGTCAAGGCACCATGTACTCTGGGGGGGAATGCGGTTGTTGTTGTGAACACACTGAGAGCATCAACTACTGCGATTACGCAAGAAACTCCTGCGATCCCTACGAGTGGACCAGCTTCTGCCACTGCAGTCGAGAAGCTTGTGTCGTCTGGCCGCTCAAAGACAACGTCAACATTCAACACACAAGCTGGACTAGTGTTTGCAATAATCGATCGCAAGGAGACAAATGCTGGAGACTGGTACCGCGTTCAATGGTGTGACGAGACGAATGGCTTTCGCTGGGATGATACCTGGGAACCAGGAACCAGCTTACGTGAGGACGGATTTGGTGATGCCTGTGATGCGGTCGACGCTTGGAAGACGTCTACTATACCTGATTTCTTCAAGTTCTGCAAGCGAAATGGGCACACCCACCTGTTAGGTGCTTCTCCAAGTGGTCTATGTTCATTTTTGGCTTTGGGTATCGCAGTGGAAATGCTCGATATTGGAGGATGGCTGGACCTTTCTGTAGCATTGGAATTTGCTAACAACTGCGCATCTAAAGGTCGCCCAATATCACCGGTGGGTGTCACGTACGGAGAGCTCCGGTGCTATGTCAAGTATGTGAATGTGCGAAGCGAAATACCGATTAGTATGAAGACTCTGGACACAAATTTATTCGGAGGGGTGAGTGGCAAGGAAACTCTGTCGCGGCTGAAGATGCTGAGCCTTCGTGATGGTGCCTACATTTGTGCTGGGTACAATTCTCTTCGAGTGGGCCACTGCAT
This sequence comes from Phytophthora chlamydospora, assembly GCA_012295415.1. Taxonomy (NCBI): domain Eukaryota; phylum Oomycota; class Peronosporomycetes; order Peronosporales; family Peronosporaceae; genus Phytophthora; species Phytophthora chlamydospora. The sequence goes on along the minus strand of JAABLK010000183.1, from coordinate 3,959 downwards.
TGCTGTTCACGTTGTGAACAGTAAAAAATATGTTTCTGACGAGACTATTCATGGCGTCGCGATCAGTGAGTGTGATCTGAGCTGGATATATGGTATATCGTTTGTCCGCAGAGTGGCGGCGTTCACACTTGGGTCATGAGTGGGGTTTGAAGACGCTAACTTCATCCCTGCGGCAGAATTAAGCCAAGCGGAAGAGATAAGACACGTATGAGCGCTTGGTACTGATCTAATTCTTCAAATCTGAGGAATAATGCCTTCGGTGCATTATGTCTCCGTAGATCTTGGGGTTTACTGTTTTGGGAGGCTGCTACATGGCCTAGGCATCCTTCAGTTTTGCTTTGCACTTGGATTGCTGATACGAAAACAAGCTTCAACTTACTCATGCGAGTGCACAATGCGTTGCGGGTTTTGGCGGAGACTAAGGGCAACGATCGCGCGCGCAAGTATGCTCAGGAGCGGAAACTGGCATACCCTATCGATCAGGCAAAGATGGATTCGAAGTGGTTGCGTGGTCATGGCGGTACACGACTTCGGAAGCTTTGGTCAGCTTATTATTGGAGGAACGTGTACAGCTGTTGAAGGCAACTCCGGACAGTACCTTCCCAGAAACCACGAGCGGAGTGCTAGACGAAAGGCTGAAGCATGGCCGTAAACGCGTGAAGTCGCGAATCACGAACACGTTGAACGAGAAATCAGCGGTTCAACTCGAGTCAAGGCTGGTGTAGAGGAGAAGATACAGACTGTTTTGGAGCTGGACCCAATAACCGCAGATCAATTGGGTTCGATTTCAGAGGATCAGCGCAAGCGGAGATTCCTCGTTCCACAACAAGCCTCGCCACTTCAGGTCAAGACGATGGAGATGCTTGCAGCACGCTCGAAGTATCACAAGACTACGTCAAAAGAATTTCTTCTAAAACTGCAAACCAGCTACGATCGAGGCAGCCTTGTCGGCGTGGTTGATTCAACAGTTCAAAGTGTGAAGCATGCCATTCAACTAGCGTGGTCGGAGGACCGCCCGCGAAGCGCAAACGATGCGTTTGAGGCTGTATGCTCCAGGGTATCTGATGTCTTTGCGACTGCGATTGGAACAACAAAGTTTCCACCAGAACCGCTTTCTGATTCAGAAACACCGTCACCCAGATTCGCCAAGGCGCGCATTGACAAGGCTCTTTCAGCATACAGGGCCAGTGTCGTGGCGGTTCATGATGTATGCAGTTCGATTGGTGTTACTGACGACCCAGATTACGCTATACTCAGTCCAGACCACGCATACTTTGGGAAGCCCGCAGGTATCCCAAGGTTGTAGAGAAGTCAAGAGGTCTACGCATTAGGCCACAGTACGATCACAAAGTAGTATATATCTTATATATTTATGTATGGATTCTGCATCTCAAATATCCTGGGTTGAGAGAGCTGATGAAGTGCGCGGTGGTCTACCAGTGGTTGCGGAAATATGAGCTGTACCTGACACGATCTTGATACCTGGTACAGTAGGTTTCTTCGTCTTTGCGTTTGATCTAGACTTGGGTTGCTTCGAGCAATTACGCTTCGTTGTAGCATTCGCTTTGATCCGGTTGTTTAGTTTTTCGAGGGGGTCATGATATGTGCTGCTCAGGTTGTAATGACGCTGCGCAGCCACCAAGTGCGCACATACCAGAAACTTCGCGAAGTATCTGCATTTACACGTTTTGCTGTCGAGATCTACCCACCAGCCGTGGTGAGGCATTCCAAACAAGTGAGCTCGACGTAGCGACCATTTAGTTGCTATCTCATAGAGGTCCTTCTGGGTTTGGTAGGATTCATCTTGGTTCTCATCGATGACCTCATGATGGTTGTCATGCAGTGTGTCCTCTTCATCCGACGACCTGGAATCTTCGCTACTTGACGATTGTGCACCACTTCCACCAGAGGTCAACTCCAAAAAGAGATTACGAGCTCTGGGATTTGAAGGCTGTTGCGCAGACACTAGATCGGGTGGTGGCATCCCCGTATCAAACACTGAACGATATTCAGCTTCCTCCTCGTCTGCAGTGCTGTTGGGGTCCGCAGATGTGATCTCCACAACTCGTACAATCTCCATAACTCTTACAAGCGCCGCGTCCGATGTAGCTTCAAACTGTACACGGCCCGCCTCAATCAGTCCTGCTGCTGCTTTGACAATATCTGTCGTTGGTTGTGGTCTGAAATCGTCTGCCACCGGCTTCAACGGGGTAATCGTCTCAATGAAATCGCATAGTTTCAAGAGCAGCTTTCGCATGTGAAAGCGCCGTCGCTGAAGGAATGACTTTAAACCTCCATTAAGGTTCTCGCAGGGGTTATTCGTTGACGGGAAGCCGCGTGGTGTATGGTACGACTGCCACTGCCAGTATCGGCCCTGAAGCCATTGCGTGCAAAAGTAATCAACAAACGCAGAAAGCTGAATATGCTGTCTCCATTTCATAAACTCTTGATCTCTCACAGCTTCAAACTCTTCTGCACTGTTGGAGTAGTGCATCTCTATGATCGAGGTCATAACCATCAGGCGGTCCTTCGTCGGCAGGTGCTGCACGCGTTTCCGGACATTATAGAGGACGTGGAAAAAGCACATCAGCATCTTGGCACCCGAAAATAAAGGGATCAATGTGAACGAGTTATACTGTGCATCTTCTGCGTCCCCCATGACAGCATCAACTTTTAGTGTTGCTCCTCGAATGTCGCGCACTAATTCGACGAAGCTCCGAAAACAGGCAGCGTATTCGTGAGATGTCCGTCGGCTAACGACAAAGAAGGCTCCAACTTGATACGACCTCGATTTGTCAGTGAAACCGCAGGTAATTAGGGGATACCCGATGCCACTGACTTTAAAAGTAGCGTCTGCATGGGACTGGCAGTACGTGTCACCCGTTGAAAAGCGCAAGCAAGCATCTATCATGGCTAAGGACGAAATCCCAATGATGAAGGGGTCTTCATCTGAACTGTTTCCGACGTAGGCGTAGCCCTCTCCATCCAGTTTGGAACCAAACAAAAAGGCGTCATCATTGCTCATCCCAGACCGAAAGCATCGAAGTCGAACAAGCTGTTGGATCGCTTTCCTCGAGTTCTTGGTTCCCTGCTCACGTCGAATACGTTTGAGCGCGTTGCGAATCTGCTTTAAAGTTGGCAATGCACGACTTGAGGCAGGTGCTAGTGTGCTGAATTGTCTTCGTAAATGCACTAGGATCAGGCGTGGCGGAATTCCAATCTCGTCTTGCTCGGCCAAGAACACCTTCATGGCTGGTGTAATCCGTGCTGGATGATCAGTACCACAAGGAACGACTCCTCGTATATGCCCGTGCTCGTTTACCCATACTGTCCAAGTATCTTGAGCTGAGCAAACAAACACTTTCCAAATGGTCCGGCTGCGGCCGAGCTCACTGCACGTCTTGCTTGCACACTTCAGACGGCGGTCTGTCATCGAGTGTTGAGCACCACACACTCGACACATGTCGAAATCCCGCTTGAGAAATACTGCTGAGCAACACATCGCATCACCTCGAAAGGCTTCATAGTTGTCGGCAGAGTCTTCTACCGATAGCTGACGCCATCGCTGCATTCTGTGACTAGTCTTTCCGGTTTGGCGAATGGGTCTGGCTGCATTCGTTTGTTTTGAGAGCTCGTCCATAAGCGGTTATATATCTATTTACAGACTGAAGCTAGGCGCTTCGTTGGACTTGTGGTAGTTCTGTCGGTTTGCAGTAGTCTGTCAGTGGGCATAATTCAGCAAGCCGGCTGGTATATTCAGAGCCTGCTTGTATAGTTGGCACCCGATCTACGTGAATTGTATGGAACACCCCCAGCTGGTATGGAAGCACCCCATCATTGTATATTATGTCCTAAAATGCTGAACAGTTCGCCCCCCTCCTCCTTGTTTGACTATCCTTCGAGGTGGCCTCCAGTGTGGATGTCATTTGCACGCCAGATCCACATGAAGCCACCAACTT
>JAABLK010000182.1:0-46371 GCA_012295415.1 Phytophthora chlamydospora | reverse complement strand
ACAGAGACGCCAGGCGTCTGTTGTGGTTAGCGCGTTAACGCTTCCTCAAAGCTAAGGTGCGTGTGACTCCCGTCACAATAACCATTTTGTACGTTGCCGGTACCGCACCACAAGCTGAGTCTCGTGGACTACTCGCTGATGCGTTACCACGCCAGTCGACAGTCAAGCGGACAGCTGCCGCGCCCGATGTAAGTTGATCAAATTCTTCTGTCATTTTGGTAAGCTGTGTTCCAATTTCACTTTTCTTCTAAATCGATGAGCGCAAATGTTTGTTGCTGCTGCTGCTTTAGATGATCCATCAAATCGGGAACAACTTCGTTCAACTGAATCGTTTGTGGTGATTTGTGGGTGATCATTTTTTATTTCAGTTCACTAGCAAAGGTTTTGAACGCACTGGTGCCAAACAGAGGATGACTCCATAATTTGTGAGCAGGCTGCTTATTTTGCAGTAGCACAGCGTCTTGTAGAATTACGATGCGCAGATAAGACAACAAATTGAGAAACCCGCCCGTTGCTACGTGAGGCGCTGACTGCTTCGTCTATACTTCCATGTAATTTTCAATGTAGGGAAATACTTCGCGCTGCAGACTCTCGGACGGAATAAGAGCTGCTTGGTCCAAGAAGAAGGAGCGTCGATCAGGCGCGATTCCCGCTAGCGAGTGATAGCATCTCGCGGCAATGCCGTCAGGTAACAACCTCCCATGGAACCAGCATTCCACCTCAGATTGGTGGCTCTGTGGCCCCTGCCAGTTCTGCCATCCGAGAACCTGAGCATCGTGCTGCGTGGGTTTAGCTTTTGAGTGCATTCCAAGAGCGCTGAACGCTTTCACGGTAGAGTAGTGTGTCCAATATGTCAACGGCGTTCTTGCATCTTTTCCTGATTTGAGAACTTTGATGTCGTACCAGTCTTCTGGCACTAGGAATTTTTAGAACGACTTCGTTCTGTATACTCCATGTGAAGAAAATATAGAAGGTTAAAGCTCCAACAGGACAAATCTCAACGTTGCGATGGCGAATACACGATCTGAATTCTCGATGCCCGTACTGATTAGTTTTTCCATGCCTCATAATCATCACGAGAGCGCGACAGTCTGAATGTCCCTCATGCTCCAAGACTGAACTAAAGAGATCTAGAAGTTCTAGGTTGCGAGCAGATTCTCCACGTAGTAAACACGCGTGGCATAAAAAGTGAATCATTCTGTTGCGTAAGTCATTTCCGCTGTTGGGATTCATGTAATAACGGGAGATTGCAGCCATGTCGTCAGTAGTACAGTAGCCGTCCAGCAAAAAGCCAACGCCCCGATCCACCGAACGCCATGGCGTCGAAGTGGACAAAGCCCCGGTTCAGGGTGTGGTCAAGTTTATATCATACATAAAATTGGGACTTCATAAATATAATCCAAGGGTTATTTTTTAAGGCCGAAATTGGAGCTGTATCTAATATATACTGCTCTATAGTGTATCGACATACAATCAGAATATGTCTAACGACATCCGTCAATACCGACTTCCTCGGCTTGTAGTAGACACCCTCCATGCCGGTACAATGTACTATCCAGAAAAGGTGATGTTTCAATTTCGGTTACCGGTTTGATACCGACACAGCTCGCAACATATGGCAGTAAACTGGCAGCTCTATCAATTAGTTTTTAGCGACGGCTTCCTCAGCGTCCTCGATGTCGTCCTCTGACTCTACTTCACCCACCTTCGCATCACAATGGTGAGCGAGCGCGTCAATGAGATCGGCCGCAGCGACGTCAGCTTCGTCGTGCAGACAGCCATATGCTTTTTGTAGCCATTTGTGATAGTAACAGCGGATAGGCCATTCCAGGCAGACCGGATCCAACGAGCTACCAGAGCTCTGTCTGGCGCTCGTAGCTCGAATTTAGTTCCAGCCTTATGGCACGCGAGTTGCTCCCGTAGGTTCTACACCCAGCAGTCGCGCAGCCGTGCCTTGAACGGGTAGTTCCAGGCAACATCAGCTGGCTGACAGACTGATGTTGCACTAGGCGGAACTTTCATGAGCACAACGTTGATTGAGCTGGCGTAGGCGACGACTTCATCGGTCCAGTGACCAGAGAAGTCGTCCCACAGCAACACAATCGGCACATGCATGTCCTTGCGAATTGAACTTCACAAACCGAGCGGAAAGGTCGCTATTCCACCAGCCTGCATATACACATTCATTTCATTTAGTATAGACCTAGAATAAAAAAAGCGAAGAGCCCACCTTTAGGATTGCCGTAGATCTCAAGCTGCTGCTCCTTGCGAGCTTCGTGTTCGCCCTTCCACATCTGTTTACCAACCCGTACCTAAGACGTGCGTTTTCGATGGCCATGTAAGGTATCGTCGATGGTTTTGCCTTGTAAACGACAAATGGACGGTATTTGACGCTGTCTCAGTCGCCCATTAGCATCACGGTTGCGCACTCCTTGGTCTTGCCCAAGCAGCGAACCCACACTGTCTTCTGGCCCTTTGCATTGATCGTTCTGGCGGGAAGAAACTAAACAAAAACAGCTCCAAGCGCTAAAATTATATATCGTACCAATTCGCGCAAGAAAAATAATTTAGTCCAAAATATGTACCTGTTTGTTCTGCGTTATAGACCTTTTTAATGCCGATATTTAGTATTGTAGCCCTCACCTTGGCGGCAAAATTGGCCGCGATAGCGTCCAAGTCTGCTGGCGTCTTCTGTCCTGCACGTGTTCGTGCTCTCATGGAGAGTCGGTGGCGAGCCTTGAAGCCTTGAAGCCAGCCCACGACCCCTCGAAGTCCGCGACGCCGTACTCATTCGCGAGCCCCTTTGTCTCGAGCGTCAGCATCAGAGTCGAAATGGATACACCTTCCTTGCGAAGGTCGTTGACTCATTTCACAAGCTGCAACGCTGCTGCTTCGGGCAGTTTCGTACCGACTCCTACCGAGCGTGCCTTCCGCTTGCTGCTGCCGTTCTTGGCAGCGCACTGAGTCTCTAACTTCTTCTTCTTTCGAACCCACTTGAGCACTAGTTTGCGTCTAGACTCAAAGGCAGCAGCACTTGTGTAGGATAGTACTCATCTATTACCTTCCTGACGTCCTTGCGCTCTTCTACAGCTCGCGCTACAGTTAGCTTCTCTCGCGCTGAGAAGGGCGCCCACCGCCGTTGGCTACGAGCTCTGTTTGAGCCGGGGTGCATCTCCAAATGACTGGTATTGGCGGCAATAGGTCATCGGTGCTAAACCGGTAATATTGAGATGAAATGATTGTAACAGAACTTACAAGCCGAGGGGTCAGATGGACTGCTGTGATTGGCCGCTCTTATATCCTGATGTCCACTACAAGCCGAGGAGGTCGGTAACTGTTGCTTGTTTTGAGTTGCAATACAAGCAACTTATAGTGACGGATGTCGTTACCTTTATTGTGCTTTTTTATTCTTATTCCAAAAATCACAATATGTTTAACGACATACGTCAATAATTTTTGCTTGTATTGCAAATTCAATACAAGTTACAATTATTGACGGATATCGGTAAACATATTGTGATAAATTCAAACCCTAGACCCTAAAAAAAAGAGGGCTTCGTCTCCTTATTCGGGCGATACGATCTTGATCTCCAAAATGGTCTTTAGGTTGGAGGAGTCCATCGCCGCTGTGTGCGCGCCGCGCCCCGGGTCTCAAGACCTACTGGTATGCCAGGCCTTCTTCGAGTCCAGCCGCTACCTCGTGTACGCCGCCGAGTCGCTTCTAGTGGTGCTGGTGGAGGCGTCGCCCTCGTCTTTTGAGCTGTGGCAGGTCTGGAACGCGCAGGACACACTTCGTTGCGTGCGCTTCAATCCAAGCAAGAAGGCAGCGCGCGGGGCCCTGGCTCTGTGCATCGACGAGGGCCGCGGCGTGCTGCTCATGCCCGCCAGCGCAACGTCCAGCCGTGCGGCGGCCCTGGCTGAAGCCTCTCGGGCCTCCGCGCTCGAGGACTCCATCAGGTCTCTGGCTGCAGATCTGATCCCAAGAGCCGACTACGTCAAGGCTCATCTACACCTACATCTGCCCCGCTGGGCTGAGTCAGTGCGCTGGAAGTGCGACGACCGCCTATTGACCCACTTGGAGTGGGTGGAGAGCGGAGACGACCTGTTCCTGCTGGGAGCTGGAGAGAAGCTGTCCATCTGGAAGCTCGTGGACGACTCCGTGCAGGTTTATCTGCAGCGTACAGTGACAGTGACAGGAGGAGGAGGTCTCGGCGTGGACGTGCCGCTGTCTGTGGAGCCCGTGCGCCACTTCGACATCGCTCCCAGCGGCAGATTCGCCGCAACGGCGGGCAAACATGACCGGATCGTGAAGCTCTGGAATCTCGGGGAGCTGTCGCCACATGAAGGTGCTCCGATGTCGATGTTTCTTGCCCATACGCGGGCGCTGGTGTCCTTGACGTGGTCCAAGGAGGCGAATGTGTTTAGCGCGCGGTCGGCTGCCGCGTCCACGACAGGGACCAGCGAAATGCTGTTTACACTCGATCGAGCAGGGAATGTTTCTATATGGAGGGAAAATGTCGCGGCGTTGAGGTCGTTCGTGCTGTGGAAACAGTTCGCAGCTGTGGATTTGTGCCGCTCGTCACTTGACGGAGACGACGCCAGCGTAGAAAACTACATCCGGATATTTGGCCTGGTGAACCATTACTGGACTCGGGAGGCTCCGAAGCCCGTGTCGTCGATAAATGAGGCGTTGCTCAGCGAGAACACCGTGATGGACGCACTTTGTTTGTTCCATTACGGCTACGGTTCGCTCAAAGAGGCACGGCGGAATGAACTGGTTAGCCAGCGCATGGACAGCATTACCCAAATGAACGCGAAACTTCTGGGAGACCGTAGCGGTGCAATAGCTGATACCCACGTGGGAGAAACGTTCATCTGTGGGAACGTAGCTCTCGAGAAGACGTTTGCGGTGCATTTGATCTACGGAGTGCTAACTAACGGTGACTTCTGCATCTTTCGCGGCGAATCGATCCCATTTACGGTACGCTTGATAGCTTTGAAATTTACGGTTGGCTATGGCATGTTTTACTAACTGGAGTTGTCATGATGTCAGGGTGTTTCTCCAAGGTTATCTCTTCTTCTTACGTTCAGTGACCTTCGAGAACAGCTCGCCGATGCGCATGTGTACAGTGTCAGCTCATCTTCGTATCAAGGTATGTGTTGTGACGGCCTCCTGCCGAGTATTGGTACTAGCTGACTATGCATTCATATGATCCAGACCAAGCAGCAGGGTCTGCGAGCTTTTATCTTGAGATATTGTTTCAGCAAATAGCTGCAGAAAGCTACTTATACTGCGCAAGACTGAAACTTCAAGTTGACAGCTCGTCTGTGGGAGGTCGTCGGGGGTCGACATCGTACACCGTTCAGAGCTGTGATGTTGTGGCGGTGTGCAGCAGTATGATGAGTGCAAGGCAGGAAGAAGGCGTCCGGTCTACATCTCTATGTGTTGCCAGCATGATAGGAAGGCGCTTGTCAGGCTCCCAGACTGATGAAGGCGGAAGGCCGATGAAGATTGTTACTACGAATATGGGTGGACGTCTAAACGTATTCCGGTCAAGTGTGTCGTTGCGCAAGCTTGAAGTTGTTTTCCGCTCAAAAATTGACAATGCGGTTGGACCTGTCACGCACATGGCATCTTACGAAGAGCGAGGCGAGCTGTATCTCTTTATTGGCGGAATACTTCACGTTGCAATGGTAACTACAGAGGGAGCTCAGCAACCACTAAAGTCTCTCGAGGGTTCATTGTTGGAGTCAGCACCACAAAGGCAGTCTTCGGTTGTTGCTACTGAAAAAGATGCACTCGCGTTATCAGCATGTTATATGGATGAAAGCGACGATTCTGATGAATTGGATGAAATGATTGCCGTGGTAATTCCTGAATCTGTGAAGCTCGAGTGGTCAAACAGCTCGTCGTTTTTCTCCCAGTCTACTACGAGCACGCCTACAAAGGATTACAGCATGGTTGCTGGCGTGCACAGAGGGGGCAGGAAGTTGACGGTTTGGGTCTTCTCGTTTGAAATTGTGCCCTCCGCGTCTCCAGCTCCGTCCGTCCAGTTATTCCGGAAAACTACAGTTGATCTAGCTGCACCAAGATTGTTGGGCATTGCTAGTGTTCCATTGCTGAACACGTTTGAAGTTACACTTGCTGGCTTTGACGAGGACTTGCAGCTGACGCTATGGACATTTGCGGACCTCGACGATTTGCTCGAGCTAAAGCCTACACATAGGGTCGATGTTGGTGCGTTAATGCAAATGGCGAGTCGGGCTCAAAAGTCGCACCTCGACTTCCATCTTACCGAAGAGCAGTTCACATTCAAGCACTTTAGCTTTAGTTCTTGTGGGCGGGTGGCCATCTTGTTCGGGGGTGGGAATGATGGAGCAACGGAAACCAGTACAGCTGACGACAAAATATGTTTTCTGCCTGCGATGGAAAGCTCATTGGAAGGCGTTGTGGACGTTCCTCACAAACAGTTTGGCCAAGTGGTCTCGTTGGAATGGACTCCAGCTGTAACTCCTGAGAGGGACTGCGAGCTCCTCTTCTTGTCAACTACAACAATTGGCATGCTGCAGTTTGACTGCTCAGCGCCTACGAACAAGTGGAGTATTGCCTGGTCTTCCAGTCGGTTTAGCGTGAGGCCTGAAAATATTTCGTCGCTCTCCAGTTACCCCTATGGTCTTCTTCGTATCGGTCCGAGCTTGGCTTACCTCAACCTGCGAGATATTGATGGAGTTGGAGCATCACAGCTCCAACTACCTTTCGCGCTACCAACTAATTCTCGAGGACAGCCCCTTGGCTCCCAGCCGCCGTCAAAGGCTTATTCTGCTCATCATCCAGTTACACTCATGTACCTGCTTGCGCGTGGATCTTTTGAAACACTGGAAAAGGTTCTTGATCACGTGAAGATGAAGGTCGTGGAGCACGAAGAAACGTGCTATCTGCGAATGGCAGATGATACCGAGATGCGAGCACTTCCTTTGCTGTCATTGTCTCAACTTCTTGGAGATCCAGCATCCGCTGAAGGCAAAAACGACGAGCGGTCAGACGTCTATATAAGAGGAAAAGAGAAGAAAGGCAGCGAGAGCACCAGTCATAGCTCAGCCTCGGCGGCGCCGGCTAGAGCAAGCGACCTGTTTGCGATGGACCTCGGGACTCCGCGCCGATATGGCACAGCTGGAGGTGGTGCTGATCGTGCAGATATGTTATTTGCTCCACAGACCTCTTCAGAAAATTTGCCAGCGTTCCAACCAGCAGCAGTATCGAAATCCAAGTTGGAAACGGACGTGTTTTCCAAGTTTTTCAACGAGCACAAGGGCTCTTTGAAGTTCATGACGACTCAAGAGTCGGAGACTTTCCTCACGATCATTGCTGGCATAAAAAAAATCGTGAGTTGGGAGCGTGACAGCAGCCGCCCGAAAGACGAAGCTGCTCTTCGGTTCTACGCCTCCTTACTATGGCCAGTTGGGCCATCGATCCGTGACGATCCCACCCAGGTTGTCGCAACAGACTCCGACACCCCCGACCAGGAACCAGTAAGCAACACGATTACACCAAATCCCTTAACTGCAGGTGGACTTTGCTCCGAGCAAGTAGCGTGGGGAGCTCTCAGTGACTTTCAGTCGGAGGTACTCCAGGAGTGTTTTCCTTCGTCGATGATGACCTGGAAAGAGATGAAGCGCTTGCGGTTGCCATTCTGGTTGAAAAGCTCGGCCAAACTCATTCAGTTTGCTGAGAAAGTTGCGCAGGCCGAGTATGCTGCGAATCGCGATCCCTTTGCTGTTGCTGTTTTCTATGTGCTCCTTGGCAAGACGAGGTTACTGGCGAGTCTGTTCAAAATGGCTAACGAGTCACGCATTTCCGAGCTGCTGTGCAACAACTTTTCAGATGTGAGATGGAAAACAGCGGCCATCAAGAACGCGTACGTATTGAAGACAAAGCAGCGCTACGAGTTGTCAGCGGCGTTCTTTCTACTCGGCGGAAAGATCACCGAAGCGGTATCGGTGGCTGAGCAAGCGGACGAGACTCTTGTATTGTCGTTCCTCATCGCGCGAATTTGGGAGAAATGGGACCTTGGCGGCCAGAATGATTCGCCGGGTAGCGCTGGTGTGGCTGATTTTTCTCAGGCATCTTTTACGGGCCTGAGTACAAGTCTTCGGGAACTCGCTAACCGCAGTGCTGCAAACTCCGCTGGTGCGCTGGGAGAAGACTCATCAGAAGCGAAGAACGTCTGTGTTGATTTTGTTAGCACAACTGTCTGGACAAAATCGTCCGAGCGTGGAGATTTGTATATGTGTTTCTTGGTAAAGTACTTTTTGGGGGAAACAAAGGCTGCAATCGATATTCTCCTGATGCCTCCGGCTGTTGAGATGCAGAGTATGTTCGGTGCCTCCGAGAGTCCTGACGGAGACTTGTCCGCGATGTATTGGTCGTCCTTTGGCAAGAGCCTTCTCGGGGCGTGCGATCTACTGCGCTTTCTTCGAAAGACAATTATGCCGATGAAGATGGCAATGAAAGAGAAAATTGTACGGCTGAACTCCTCAGCGATGCTTCGCATGCAGGACGCGGGCCTTGGAATCCCAGCGTTGATTCATCAGCGCGATACCGCCGCGTTTGTTCAGGAATATAGACGAGAACGTGCCACAAGCCCAGATGCAGCGGCTTTCTTGGGGTGTCGTCAACGAGTTCTGGTTGCAGCAGTGGGAAATCAAGTTGACTTCTTGTACGCTACGTTTTTAAAGTCGATGCGGGAGGCGATGTCTGCGCCTGCCGACTCAACTTCCAGTACAAGATTTGATCTCGAAGAGCGCTTGAATGAAGAAATCCAATGTATTGTGCGTCGTGGGGGCGATTTCTCTCTACAAGGGGTGCCTGAAACAAGCAAGAAACATCTGGAGCACAGGGTACGAGCAGCGGTGGTGGAATCGCTCGTTCATTCCGGCCGTCTCGCTGCGTTGGACTTCTTGGTCTCGGGATGGAACCATTCGGAGGGTTCTTCTCCGAAGTTTGTGTTTACCAGCCCGTTACCCCGTTTTGTCGAAGTCATCGCAGAAGGAGTGGCGACAATCGCCTCTGGTGATCTGATGTCAGCAGCTACCGACTATTTGCACACGCGAAAGGTGGACCAAACGTGCTCCAATCTACTAGCCATGGCGACGCGGCTTCTGTTGTGGCTTCAGTACTTCTATCTGAAACCTGCGAAGGAACGAGCGACGTTGCCGAGCCGTGAGTTTGTCCGTGTAGCAGTGGCGGCAGTACACAGCGCTATCTGTATTTGCTGCCGGTACCTTAAGAACCCGTGCTGCCTGTACCGCGTGCTTGGTTTAATCTTCCCCCACAAGGCCACGTTGTCGTCTAGCTCGGAGGAAGCGCTAAATGAGATCGCTGCAGGTGATATCTGTGTGAGCTGTGCCTCTCTCCATCGTCCAAAAATGAATTCGCCGACTGTGTCAAGCTCATCGTCACTGCAACAAGATATTCCAGTTTTGTACCAAGCCGTTTGCTTGTTGGAGTTGGAGTTGGATGAATTCACGGCTGCTGTCAAGACGAGCAGGTTGCATCACCCAATGCCGTCGCGTGACTTGCCAACACCGCTCTTTTCATATTGCTCGTACTGGGGGTTGGTGCTCACAATGGCGGCGGGCGCAATGCCAGTTCATCTCTCGAAAATCTCTGGAGAAGGAGTGCCAGCCACTGCAGACCTATCCAAAAAGCTCGTGAATGCGTGGTCAAGATACAGCAATCGCCTCGCGAAATTCGCCTTGAAGCATCTCCTGTGCGATCTGGCCGGGTTCTTCTTCAGTCCGTTCTCGATTTCGCAACCTCCGACAAGCCCAGGAGCAGCACCTTCCACCAGTTTGTCAGGATCTCCGCGTAGAGCACCTTCCCCGACGCGAAGTGGCACCACCGGGAGTCCTCGCACGTTCCTTTCAGATGGTCCTGGATCTCCTCCATCGCCACAGAATATTGACCGCGGCAACCGGCGGCAGTTGTTGAAGTGTGAATGCGAGCGCTGTCCGTGGTTGCTTCTTGTGGAACTTTTCACCGACAAGAATGAGCTTCTGCTCCGCTTGAATGCGCAGCTGGAATGCTGTAGTGAGAAGATCGACGAAGAAGTTCGGTGGGGGCGGCTGCCGGAGCCTGCTTCGCGGAAGTCTGCACTCACACGCTCTCAGAAGCTACTTCTGTCGACCGTGGCTGAAAATTCGCCTACGTTTTCTCGTGCTGCCAATCTTACAGACCAGCTCAAGCGACGTATGGCGTCAATGCCCACGACGGCTGCGGTGCACGTGCAGTGCGTGTACCGAAGTGAGACCAACATCAAAGCAATGTGCTTTAACCGTGCGGCCGGAGAAGACGCGGAAGTGAGTGTGTGCAGCAGCAAGGGCATCTTCCGTGCTAGCTGTATGGACTTCGCGGATGGCAGTCGCTTCCAGTTCAAGGGAATGTACGCTGCGCCACAGAGCTCGTCATTCTTTCCGTCTGACTCAAGCCAACCTTCACCAGTGAAGGGCAGACCGACTCCGGATAGTATGAGCTTCGGCAGTGGCCGCCAGGATATGCTGTCTCCGTCTAAAAGTCTGGCCACTCGCAGTAGTGGCCCTCCGTCGCCTCTCCGGAATCCTGCTCATTTACTTGCATCCCCGTCCGAGCCAAAACTGGCGAGCTTCAAGCCGACAGCCGTAGCTTCCCACCCTTTCTTGCCGCTCTTCGTATCAGGAAACCACAAGGGGCGTGTACATCTGTGGTCCTATGACCGTCTCAGTGCCATCTGCGCCTTCCAAACCAAGGACGTCGTAGCGGTACGAAGCGCACGTTGATCATCCTGTTTAGCTGCACTATCTCACCACTTTTGTCATTGCTGCAGCCGTATCCAACAAGTCCGTCGATGTTGTCCGGCTGGAGAAGCGTCAAGGCCCTTGAATTCGACAGTCTTGGGCAGCAGGTGCGATGCGTTTACCTTGCGTTGCTTTTCCTAAGTGTTTTGTTGCTCATTGAGGTTCATGTGATTGTAGCTTGGTGCAGTGGATGCCATGGGGCACTTGTTCCTGTGGAAGTTTTCCGAGTTGGATCGAGTTCCGTACTACCGCGAGATAGTGGTAAGTGGATCTTGCTCACGATGCTTGCTGTGCTGGCTGTTCCTAACATACCTGTGCTTTTGCTTAGTGTCATGACAAAGGCGCAAAGGGACTGGCATTCCTCAATTCAAGCAGCAGTGTTGCCACTGTGGGGTTATCATCTGAGTACGTGGGCTTCAGCTTAGCGATGGCTCTGCGGAGTTTGTGAGAGCTGATCGAGAATCCTTTAATGTTTTCCAGGAAGAGAAACGTCTGTGTGTGGGATACACTATTGCCGCTATCCAAGGCGCTTGTTGCAGCCCCGGCGTGTCACCCAGCAGGTGCCACCGCAGTGGCGTTCTCATCGACCCACCAGTTGCTTATTACGGGTGGCACCGGCGGTGCGTTGAGCATTTTCGATATGCGCCAGCGCCGTATTCTCCATACCATTTCCAATGCGCACGAGACCCCGATCAAGACGCTTGCGCTGCATCCGAGTGGCGACTGCGTGCTCTCCGGATCTGCCGGTGGGGACGTCAAGATCTGGTCTCTGCCCATTTTCCGGGAAGTTGCTTTTTTGAGCAAGGTGCACGTCAAACCTTCGTTCCTGGGCGACGCAGCTACAAACTTCCTAGGTGACGCCGCGTCGAACGTGGCGATTAATGTGGTACGTACAAACTAGGTTGTGTATTGCACTTTGATTTGTTTGTCGTGCTAATTCGTTTTCCTGCGATGACAGACAAACTCATCGTGGGGAGTGACGGATGCCGTGGCTACGAAAGACGCTTTCTTCACGAGCGGCACCGACGGTTCGGTCCAGCGTCTTAAAGTGCCCTCGCTAGGCACTCGGCTCTAATCGACAGGTTTGGGCATGTACGTTTTCAATAATACAAGTAGTACTTGAAAGGTCTCCTGCAAGAGTCGCGATCCTTTCCGCCGACGAGCGGGCACTGACCATTTACCAGCGCACGCCATGGGACCGAAGAAACCTCTAGCAGGCTCGCCCGTGAAGAAGAAGTCGAAGGATCATTCGAAAGGCGCCGTGGTACCGAATGGAGACGCCCATGATAAGGACCCACGAGGGGCTGCAGGAGGTGGTGCTGGTGCAGGAGGTGCTGGGGGCGGAGCAGCAGGAGATGGATCCGTTTCTGGCACCGGGCAGGACAACGACGAGATGGATGCTTACCATGAACCAGTACGTCAGCTTTCAGTGCACCAATTGCTCTTGTCTGCACGCGGATCTAGTCTAATGAACGAATCTTCATGACCTTTAGGTGAAGAAAGTCGTGATCCCCGACAACCAACTTAAGTTGTCGCCTCAGGAGCTGAATGAGGAATTCTCGCGGGTGCTAACGGCAAACGACCCGAACGTCCCTAACAACATTACCAAGTACAACTACAAGGAACGAACATACAAGGTGGATCCACCCGGGCCAGGAGACCATCTTTACGTTCACCTTTGCTGCGATGGCAGCATGATTCACAAGGAGTCGGAGGATGCCAAGACCCAAGCTGCGTTCGACCAAAAGTACGCCGAGGAGGAGAAAGAGGCGCGTGAGCTGGCGATCAAGCTGGCGAAAGAGGAAGCGGAGGCAAAAGGAGAGAAGATTGACGAAGCTGCACTGCAATTTGAGTCCGGGAAGAACCAGTTCAACTACAGTGAACGTGCGGCACAGACATACACCAATCCGTTGCGAAAACGTGCTGTCGAGACGGAGCCACCGCCGGTTGTGAGCTTTATGGCGACCGTGACGCAGTGGGAGATCTACGATACGTTCATGGATGCTTATGAGCAGCATCAGCGGGAACAGATTCAACTCCAGAAGGTGGCACAAAAGAAAGATAAAGATGAGAAGGACGGCGCAGGTGCTGCAGCAGGAGGCGCGGAGCTGTTGGCGGCAGCGCCGACAGCAGCAGCCGGTGGCGGTGGCAGTGGTGGAGGCAAAGGCAAAGGTGACGACATGGTCCACTCAGCCGCAATGGGGAAGACACTGCGCATCATCGAGCGCATGGTGAACCAGAACGCTGACGACGAAATCTTCAACGATTTCAAGTATTGGGAGGATGCAAGCGATCAATTCCGCGAAGGAGAGGGCTCGCTTCTGCCTTTATGGCGCTTCTCGAGCGAGCGAGCCAAGAAGAAACAAGTGACTGCGGTATGTTGGAACCCGCGCTTCGGGGACCTGTTCGCGATTGGCTTCGGATCCTACGATTTCCTCAAGCAGGGGAGTGGTGTGATATGCTGCTACTCGCTCAAGAACGCGTCTCACCCCGAGTTCACGTTCACAACCGAGTCGGGGGTCATGTGCTTGGACTTCCACCCTCAACACGCAGCGTTGTTAGCTGTAGGGTGCTATGATGGTACAGTGCTCGTGTACGATGTGCGCAGCAAGACCAACCGCCCTATCTACGTGGCCACTATCAAGACGGGCAAGCACACGGACCCCGTTTGGCAAGTGAACTGGCAGGAAGAAGATCTCGCCAAGGAGCTCAACTTCTACTCCATCTCATCCGACGGTCGTGTGGCCAACTGGATTTTGAGCAAGAATGAGCTCAAGATGGAGCCCGTCATGCAGCTGAAGCTGGTGGCAGCGGCCAAAGATGATCCAGAGGAGGCATCGCTGTCTGGTCTTGCTGGTGGCTGCTGCTTCGACTTCAACCGCTTCAGTGAGCACCTTTTCATCGTTGGTACAGAAGAAGGCAAGCTCCACAAGTGCTCCAAAGCGTACTCGGGACAGTATCTCGAAACGTACGCGGGCCATCACATGGCAGTCTACGCGGTGCGCTGGAATCCATTCCACGAGCGAGCGTTCCTTTCCTGTAGCGCCGACTGGACGGTCAAGCTATGGGACCACAACTTGCCCGAGCCCATCATGTCTTTCGACCTGGGAAATGCTGTTGGTGACGTGGCGTGGGCGCCATACTCATCAACCGTATTCGCGGCCGTCACCAGCGACGGCAAAGTGCACGTGTTTGACCTGGCCGAGAACAAGAACGAGCCTTTGTGCGAGCAAAAGGTAGTGAAACGCGCAAAGCTTACGCACTTGGCCTTCAATTCCCAGGACCCCATTATTCTCGTTGGAGACGACCGCGGCGGCGTCAACTCCTTGAAGCTTTCACCCAATCTCCGCAAGATTATCGGCTCTGGAGAAGAGGACGGCGGGGCTGCTGCTACTGGAGCTCCTGCAGGCGGAGACTCGGTCGTCAGTACCACAGCAGAGCTACGTAACGTGAAGGCACGGTTCAAGAAGGAGTTTGAGAAGATTGACAAGCTCTTGAGCGCCAACGACAACAAGGTAGAGCGGTAAAGAGAAGGGAAAGGGATCGCGTTAACAAGATCTGCGATTCATGGGGATCTATCACCAATCCTCCACTACACTCCTATTTCAAATTGTTAGTCCTTAGGATGCCGACTCTGTTGCAGCAGCCGAAGCAGCAGCGGGCTTTGATTCGGGCTTGTTTGATGCGGGCTTGACGTGGTGCTTGAAGCGAAGATAGGCGTGGTCGTCGCCTGTGCGGTCGCGCACACAGCGGTCCAGCCGCGGCACATGCAGGTTCAGCACGTCGTCCAAAAACGATTTGTGCTTCATGTCGATACTCGAAAATGCCTCGAGCGGGGTGGACGACAACGCCAGCTCTAGCCCAGGTTGAACAGCGTTCCACTGCGCCATAATTTCATCGTGTGCACGGTCAGATTTGCACAGGAAGGGGCCGTATACCCGCTGGAACGTGAGCGGCAGCCACTGCAGCACGCTTTCACGCTTGAACTCGAGGTTCAGCACCGACGCCTTCCAAAGCGCGAGGTTCGAAACCGTGGAGGACAGAACGATCTTGAAGAACGTGCTGAATTTGAACAGCGACTGCGAGCGTGCCACTTGCTTCGACCAGTTCTTCTCCCACGTAGTACTGCTACCCGAGGTCTTAACGGACGCACCTGAAGAAGACGTCGACGAAGATGCAGCCGGTGTTGAGTCAGCAAGATCCTCCGCCGAAAGCGCCTCCAAGGGCGCACTCGAGCCGACTGTGCGGATCAAGTAGAACGCCGTAAAACCCACTCCTGCCACGATGCCCGCAATTTGTGCGCGCTTCCAGAACGTGCGCAGGTCCAGGTACTCCTTCTTGCAGGCTTCCACCAGGTTCATGTGCATCTTAAGTCGAAGCGCTGTAGCCTTGAGCAGGTTCAAGATGTTGTCCGTGGCACGGTCAGGCGCGCGCTCGACTTCACGAATAACTTCCCCGCGGATGCCGTCGAACTCGTGCTCGAGCATCTTGGGCACGTTGAAGGACGCGTCCTGGCTCTCCTGCGTAGAAGGCAGCGACCTGGGCGCCTCGCGCTTGTCCTGCGGCACGTACATGGTGTAGATGAAAGGAAGGTCCTTACGGCCGATGACCTTACTGAGGTTCCAGCAGAGAGCGCCGTAAGCGCGCGCGAAATCGTGCACCGTCTGGAAGTCGTCCACCTTGTTGAGAATGAGCAGCACCTTGCTGCTCATGCCCTGCAGCGAGTTGGTGAGCACATCCAGCGTCTCGAACGTCGTACCGGGCTTATCAGGGTCGAACATGACCAAGATCACGTCCGCGCGGTCTGCGAACCACTGCACCACACGCTTGAAGTCGTAGCCGCGGTCCTCGTCCGTGCGGTCTAAGGACGTGCCGGGCGGGTCGATCATGCCCGGCGAGTCCACAATCATGAGCCCACCCTCGTCCAGCAGCGGACTGCCGGGCACCACCTTGAGCTCCACCTGCGAGACGAACTCGCGGCCGAAGAGCCGCTGCACGTCCCCGAAGCCATACTGAGCATGCCGAACCAGCGCCGCGCCGTCCAACCGCTCCTCACGCGGACCACCTGCAAGCACCGTGAAGGTGCAGTCGGTCGGTGCGCGACCCGTCTTCTGCACGCGCTGGCCCAGCATGTGGTTGATGAAGGTGCTCTTGCCCGACGAGTGATTGCCCAGCACCAGCACCATGGGAATGTTCACGGGCGCGAAGGACGGGAAGCGCGTCTGCGCACGCAGCGACTCCAGCCTTTCATACAGCGCCCCCACCTCGCTCTGGATCATGCGGTTCACCTCCCCGGCCACGCGCACATCCGCCGCGGCCGCCACATTAGCTGAGCTGCTCGCCATCTTCAGCCCCAAGTCTCGTCTTTCGATCTGCACATAACGACACACAATATTAATTAAGCGATTTATTTCAGTTTGAAAATCAATTATTGTGTGGTGCACCTGATAGCTCGCGGTCGCCAACCAATACGGTCACCAGTAGCCAAAGTTGCAGCGCACTTGCACCCGCTCCGTGTCTAGATGAAGCGCCGTATTGCCATCAAACGCGGCACGACCGCGCAGCCGCAGCGCAAGAAGCGCGCGCTGGGTGACGACGCCTTTGACTGGGGTAAGGGCGACTCGAACGACGTGATCGCGTCGGACAGCGAGGCCAGCGAGGAAAACAGCGCGGCCGAGAGCGAGGAGGACGACGAGGAGCAGAAGGAGACGGCGCAGGAGAAGCGGCTGCGGCTGGCCAAGGAGTATCTTGGCAAGATCACTGCGCAGGAGGCCGGCACCGATGACGAGCAAGCCAGCGAGGACGGCGACGGCGTGGAGCAGCGCGTGGGCGACCGCCTGAAGCAGGACGCGCTGGAGGCCATGGGCAAGCTGTTCAAGAAGGTGGCGGCCGACTACGCCGATTTCGAGTTCGACGCCGACTCCACCAAGTTCCTCAAGGGCCACCGCCTGCCTGTGACCAGCTTGTGTCTGCTGGAGGACGGCAAGACGGCCTTCTCGGCCGCCAAGGACGGCTCGCTGCTGCGCTGGGACCTGGCCCAGCAGAAGAAGACCAAGCTCACGCTGCCTAAAGACGACGTCGCGGCCGAGAAGACCAAAACGGACCAGGACCGCTGCATCTTGGCGCTGGCCGTCAGCTCGGACGGCAAGTTCCTGGCCAGTGGCGGCCGCGACAAGCTCGTGCGCGTGTGGGACGCGGAGAAGGGCCAGCTGCAGGAGAGCTTCTCGGGACACCGCGACGCCGTCTCGGCGCTGGCCTTCCGTCTGCGGTCGCACTCGCTCTTCTCGGGCTCACTCGATCGCTCCATCAAGCACTGGAACCTCACGGAGATGGGGTATATCGAGACGCTCTTCGGCCACCAGAGCGAGGTGAATGGACTTGACAGTTTGTACAAGGAGCGCGTGGTGAGCTGCGGTCGTGACCGCAGTGTGCGCATGTGGAAGATCCCGGAAGAGACTCAGCTCGTGTTTTACGGCAACTCGGGCTCCATGGACTGCGTCAAGATGGTCACGGATGAGTACTACGTCACGGGTGGCGATGACGGCTCTCTCTCGCTGTGGTTTAACGGCCGCAAGAAGCCCGTGTGCGCGATCCCGAACGCTCACGGTGGCAAGTGGATTAGCAGCATTGCGGTCATGCCCCGCACCGACCTCGTGGCGTCTGGATCCAGCGATGGCCAGATTCGGTTGTGGCAGGCTGATTTGCAGGGACGCTCACTCACCCCCGTGGCGACAATCCCGCTGGAGGGCTTCGTGAATGGCTTGTGTTTCGACTCCAAGGCTCGATTCTTGCTTGCAGGCGTGGGCCAGGAGCACCGCCTTGGTCGCTGGGAAAAGTTGAAAGTCAAGAACGGCATTGCGATCATCGCGCTGCCCAGCATAGATGGCGAGCAGGAGCAGGGGGACGACGAAGAAGAAGAGGAAGAGGAGGCCGAGAGCGACGACGAGTCTTAGAGCCTGCTTCGTTGCGCTGATATCACCCCTCTTCTCTTCCTAATAGCATGTTTCTGCCTTCGCAGTCTACTGAAAGTGTACGATGTTTGTCTAGCAGGATGGCTGACAATGGAATGCAGAGCTCAGGGGTTTGCGGCTAATAAGTTGTCGCTTTCATTGATACTAGTGGCAGGGTGTGATAACTAGAGTCCTAACCGAAGTGAATCGACGAAGCTCCGCCAGGAGGGGCGTGGATCCGTGTGATGCGGCGGTCGGTGAGCACATTGCCCGAGTTCTGGTTGGAGCCGCTCGCGTACTGGTTCGAGGAGGCTCCTGCACGTGCCGAGGGCTGAGCTTGTTGACCTGCAGCCTGGTTGAAGTTGCTGGGGGCGTCGTTGTAGCCTCCACGGCGATTGTCCTTCGCGTACGGGTTGGCCAGCTCAGGACTCTCCACCTTTCGGCGACTTGTATGGCGCTCGTGGCCAGCGAACGGACTGGAGCCGTCACCTCCGCCGTAAATCAGCGAGCCCACCGATGAACCTCCTCCGGGCGGAGCGTGCAGACGAGTGCTGGGCTTGTCCCGCAGGAAGTTGTCGACGTTCTGGGTCACCTGGTAGCCGGAGCGAGCCATGGTCTGGAAGTCGGCGAAGCGGGCTGGAAAAGGTGGACAGGACTCGGCAAGTTGAAGAGTGAGAGAGCTGATGCTCGCTGCGCTGGAATCGTGAACGTTAGGCTTTCGCTCTTAGCCCGCACCTTCGTTGAAATAGAACTGCGACCATGGAGTTACTGCTTGCTCCAAGGTTCAGGTTGCCTTGAAATAGAGGAGGAGAAGAACGCGCTTCTGCTGCCGCTGGGTGTGCTGGCACCGTTATCTCCACAGCCGAAACACATGCATTCTCGAGAATAGCAAGCTGCTCGAAAACTGGAACCTTGGACGCTGGATCACGGCCGCTTCCTGCAAAAAACGTCCTCCATTTGAATCCATGTTGATGCCAAGAAAAACCAACGCGTTCTACAGTGCACTGGTTAAACTCATTCCAGGAGACTGCATCAAGAATTGTGCCAACTATTTGCAATTACAGGCAAGCGTCTACCTTACCTGGGCGCCAGGCCTAGCAGAAGCGGTCTGCGCAAAGCGCATGAGCACCGACTTCGTCATACTCGCGCTTGGAAACCCACAGTTGCTGGAACGAGCCCAGCGAGGCCAGAATGGACCCGCCAATGAAGACACTGAATTGTCGCTCGATCTTCGTGACAGTCGTGAAGCGCACCTTGAACGTGCTGGGCACCATGCGCGTGAGCTCTGCGTGCAACCGCTCGGTGATGCCAGGAGTGAGACTTCCTCCACCGCAAAGGATAATATTGGTCAGCATATCTCGCCGCAGGTCGGCGTCGCAAAGCTGCACAGCATCGTACAGCATGCGGTGCAGTCCCTTCGCCACAACCTTCGCCGCTGCCGCCGCATGCTGCTCGTTCTTGACCACCGCGCCGCCAAAACTCTTCGGGTGCAGCAGAAACTCCGGAACCTCATACCGCTCTCTTCCCAGCACAACGGTCTGTCCATCAGGCAGCTCATACTGCTGTTCGGTGATTTCCAACGGATCCGAGTCCAAAGACGCCGCTTTCTCGCCCAGGTCTCTGTGCTCCTCTTCTAGCGGCGTCTCCGACATGACACACGTCGCCTCGCGCATATCCCTAAACAGATCTGCCCTTGCAAACTTGAGATAGCTCGCGGGCATTGCCGGTGGAGTCGTGAGCTGCTCGGACATTGGAACGGTCTCCAATACTCCCGTCTGCGGGTTCAATTTCCTCGTGAACGTCCCTCTTGGTCTCACAGCCACTGGCTTAGGCTTCTGCGTGGCCACCAAGTGCTCCATATACTCCGATAGCTGATTGCACCCCACGGACGAGTACTGCGCCGGCTTCTCCAGTGCGTAGCCGTCGTACACAGGCACGACTCGAGACGCTCCGGCGCCAATCTCCGCCACCAGGGCCAGCGACCGGCCGAAGGCGAAAGCGTCCAGCACCGCGTCCTTGGCCATGTAGAAGGCCGGCACTTGGAAGCTCTCGAACATCATCTCCAGGTACTTCTCGCCGTCGCGCGACCCCGCATTGTGCAGCGCGTCATTGGCGAAGCTCGAGGCCGCCGACGTGATGACTGGGTGGTTCTTAGCGTCCACGTGCAGCCGCTCGAAGGCGTGTGACCAGACTTTCTCCAGCGCGTCCCAGTTGGCCACAGCGCAGGCCTCGACGGGGCGCACCACCTCGAGGTCGCGGCGGTGCCACAGGTCTCCCAGCACGGCACTTGACGCAGAGGCGTCGCCGTCTTCTGCAGGTGGGCGACGCCCCACGACGCTGGGCAGCACCAGCTGCGGCGTGTCCTCGCCCGCCAGGCCGAACTTGCTCAGCCCCGTGCCCACGTCGCCAACGACGGCCTCCACATCGTCGCCGCAGTACATCCGATCGAGCTTGCGGAGGAACGACTGTGTGGGCCACACCCACCCCAACCATCCAGAAACAGCCGCAAAAGCAGCGGCTGCAGCCCGTGCCTGGACGACTTCGAGCTGGAGGTTGAGGCGAACCGCATCCTCCAGCGAACCTGTGCTGATGGGTCGAGGGTGGCGCCAAAGGGGGCGAGTGAGTTCAAGAATCGTCTCGCTCTCTCGAAGGACCAACTACAAGATGAGAAATGAGAAGCCCAAGCAGGGCAGCAAGGGGGCGTTGCAGCTGGGTCTTCTCGCCGCTCGCACATCGGTCTGCTCACGCAGGCGATCACGATGAGCCCTTGTGGACGAAGGTTGTGGTCGCACTGAGGGTGAAGGGATTCCCACCGGACAAGACAGCAGGTGCCTGCCAAGACAGACTTCGGCAACTCATGACACACCTGAAGACTGGGAACACGGCGGCTCTACGCAAGCACGCCTCTGAAGCCGAGTTCGAGAGGAAGCTCAGATTGATCAAAGAGGCCATTGCGTTGCGAGACGGCGAGCAACCGAGTTCCGACTCACAATCAGAGACGGTGGCGCTGCTTTCGCAGCGGGTTGACGTCCTGTCCAAACATGGCAAGAAGGACACGCGTCAAGCGGTTAATGAAGAGGACAAGGCGCCACCCGCTTCTGCGACGGTGATGACGACTGCTGCGAAGGAAAAGGACATGGAGGAAGAGGCGACGTCTCTCGGATCAGCCTGGTGGGTCCAAGTTGCAGCCGACGCCGTTGACGAGCAACAAGAAGAGGAAGGCTCCGACGAAGACTTCTCCGAAAAAAAATCAAGCCCGCTCTTGAAAGGCTTTGACATCGCCGGCAAAATATATTCCTATTTTTCGTAGCAATATTTTATTTTGGCGACTATTTAATCAAGAAAGTGGTATTTATGTATGAAAACCCAAATTTACGGTAATCTATTTTGAAGGGCCTCTTCCAGTCATTCAAAGTGCCGCGATTCGAGAGCCATCCGTCCAGCTTTGACAGCCCAGCAAGACTAATACACTTCATTTCCAAGCTAGAACTCACGCAAACTCCCTCCCCTGCACGCCAAGATGAGTGACAACCTCCTCGCTGCCGCTCCACCGCGCTCAACCTTCACGCCAAGGCAGGTAGCGGCATTCTACTTCAAGCCCTGTCTGGATGCCGAAGGCATGCCAACGGGCCACTACGCGTGCAAGTCGTGTGGCAAGTGCCGGAAGCACACACCTCGGAGTGGGTACACCAACCTTGTATCCCACGTCCGATCGAACCACCTCAACTTTGAGAGTGACATGCGCGATGCAGTGGGCACAGTGTTACCATGGGTCACCCAGAAAGCGTCGAATCGCTACGCTTGGCTGCGGTGGGTTGTGATGGGCAACTTACCGCTCTACTTTTGTGAGTCCAAGGAGACCCGTCAGTAAGTAATTGATTGCCAATGTTAGGACTAAACTTTATGGCTAATGATATATTCTGTTGATTAGGTACACCAAACTGAACCCGATTTCGGTCGGCACGCTCATCGCAATAATGAAGGCGGTGGTGAAGGGGGCGGAGAGTGCTATCGGCGCCGAGATGTCCGATAGTTTTGGGCTGATCATCGATGGTTGGTTTCATGGCACGGAGCACTTACTCGCCGCCTTTGCCTGCTACGAGACGGAGGCAGGACTGCAGTACCCGCTAGTGTCGCTTGCCCCGGTGATCGACGAGCCCGACGACCCGCTGAATGCTGAAGGTCATCTCAATGCTATTGCGCGGTTTTTACCCTTTTTCGGTAAGTCTATTTCGAGGTGCAAGGTTTTGGTCGGTGACAACTGCGCCGTCAACAAGCGGCTGGCTAACCTGCTTGGCGTGCCGCTTGTCTGTTGTGCAAGTCACCGCCTCAACTTGGCGGTGCGCGACTTCCTGGGGCCGTACGAAGACATTCTGGAAGAGGTGCAGCAGCTCATGCGGAAACTGCGCACCCTGAAACAGGCCGCCAAATTGAGGTAAATTGGGTATGTGTAATTTTGGTTTTGGTTCGCCACTAACTTTTGAATAGGACCAAAACGGAACTGGTGCCCGTTTTGCGGCAGGACACCCGCTGGACCTCGACGTTCGCGATGCTCAAGCGCTACTTTCGTCTACGCGAGCACTTGTCGGCGGACGACGAGGACCTGACCGACTACCTACCCTCCCGGACGACTCACCGTAAGTTCTCGGCGCTCTTGGAGAGCCTACGCGACGTGGAGTCTGTCTCCAAGCGCCTTCAAGCCGATGGGCTAAGTCTGCTGGATGCGATGATACTCTTGTGGAGGCTACAGAGGACCTGTACACAACTCCAATGCGCCAGTGACGGCTTGTTCGTGAGGTTCAAACGATCGGAGCTGAGCTTACGTCTGCTGTATCTGCTGCCACGGGGCATCGTGCCTCAATTGACCTGTCGGTAACTCCAATTGAAGATGCCATTGCATTTCGAGACGCCCAGAACGACGAGCAGGGATGCGGTGACCGTCATTAACTACTTGCCAACAGGCATCCCCAAAATATCATATCGTTCTACGGATCACTAACGTAGAAAATAAATAGTTGTTTGTTGCCGTGGGAGGCCTCCAAATAAATAATGCAGTAAAAGAAGAAGACGAAGTGAATTATCGCAATAACATGAGAAATATCTACAAGCACTGCTCCACCGTAGCAACGTTCCAGAAGGTGTCGTTAATTTTCAAGAACAGGATCATCTTGAGCATCATCGGGGACAGACGGTGCCGCTCGTGGCGCAGCACCGCACGCGCGACACTGAATAGTCTTTCCACCATGTTTGACGTCGGGGGAATGGCCTCCAGCAGGGCATAGGTGGCCGGAGCGGCTAGAACTCTGCGCCGCTTGAGAATTCGATCGGCGAACCCCTCCGTCGTATCCGGCTGCTCCTCAGCCGTGGCCACAATACGCGGACGGTGCTTGAAGGGTGGCAACATGCCATCATCACCAACAACTTCACCATAGTCCACATCACTCTGCCCCATGGCAAAGTCGAAATGGTCCTGCTTCGCTGTTATCGTCGCGCTGATGCTGAAGATCAGCTTCCTCCATCGGATCAGTACTTGCTGTTGCTTGAAGGTTATGAACTGTAATCGCGCAGTTCACGGCCAGCGCGGCGTCGAGTTCCTCCATCGCAAGTTTCTCGGGGTCATTGTCATCTGCAGCATTGGTTTGTGCCGCGCCCAGGGCTCCGCATGGTCTTTGCAATAATTTCTTCGAAAAATAAATTTATTTATTTTTTCGGATACCTGTACACAATAAATAATTTATTGGCTTAACTTTACCATTATCTCACAGCCAGCCAGACTGCTCAGGAGAGAAATCTTCACGCGGACCAACAGTTTGCTACGGTAGGATTCCGCCACGTCTGATAGGCGGTCTCACTTCTAAAATTGAGCCAAGCCCCAGCACTCTCATCAGCCCCCAAACCACTATGGTCCTCGCCCGGCGCCCCCGTCACGCCACCTTCACCCCAGCGCTAGTAGCGGGGTTCTACTTCCGTCTGTGCCGTGACGGCATGGACGAGACCATCCAAGAGTACTTTCGCTGTTGCTGCTGCACGGTGAGGAAGAAGACCCGCCGAAACGGCTACACGAACCTCATGCAGCACGTGCACCGGGACCACCCAGACTACGAGGCTGTGATGCGGGCTGCATCAACAGCTGAGACCGGCTCAATGCTAAACTATGTTCGACTCTCAGGTCAGATCGTGTACGGCTGGCTCGAATGGATCGTGAAGAGCAACCTGCCGCTGCATTTCTGCGAGAACCAAGCTGCGAGGCGGTAAACTCTACATGACTGCTTCTAACTAAAACACCAAATTTTAGTCTGACTATTTTTGTGTCTCCTAGTTACTCCAATTTGGACCCCATCTGTGTCGAGACACTTCTACGCGCCATGGAAGGCCTCACTCGGATTGTTGAGCGACCCATCGCCGCCGAGATGCCTGCACGATTTGGACTCATCTTCGACGGCTGGGGCCACGCGTTGGAGCACTTCATCGCCGTCTGCTCCTGCTACGAGGTGGACGGCGTCATAAAGCCACCCCTCCTCTGCATGGCTCCCTACTGAACACGCTCAACGAGGACCTCTCTGCGCGCGGGCATTACGAGTTCCTCGCCGACATACTGCCTCGCGACTACAATAAGCAGGTAACGGATTGTCTGTTCTTAGTGGGCGATAGCCGCGCCGTGAACCGGCTTCTGGCAACGCGCATGGGTGTTCTCTAGTAGGATGCGCCAGCCACCGACTGAATCGCGCTGTTCAAGCCGACATGAAGCAGCACGAGGAAGATCTGGCCCCTGGTTAATCTTTGATGGTGAGACTTCGGACGCTCAAGCAGTCGGCGAAGCTCAGGTAAGTTATTGTAATGTGGCACCAATTTTATATTTATGCGGTGAAAACTTGTATTATGCATAAATTTATTTTGTTCATTTGGTGTTATTTTGTGTTGGCTGAAGACCTCGCTTGGCCCAGTGATTCGGCAAGACACAAGGTGGAGCTCGACTTTTTCTATGGTGCATCGATATTTTCGTCTCCTGGAGCACCTCAATACGACGGACGATGCGCTGGTGGACGTCCTCCCCGCGCCGGCAAGCAAGAAGCGGCTTCGGGCACTGCTCACGGACCTGAAAAAGATTGAGTCTGTGTCTAAGGCCCTTCAAGGAGACAATGTGAGTTTGCTGGATGTGCAGGGGTGGCTTAATCACCATTAATCCACACTACGCCACGTGTCTCGGTATGTTTGGTTTTACTTGTTGGCAGTCTAACCGCAATTGAGCTCTAAAACAATATATTTTGTGCAACAGGACCCCGGGTCGACATCGTGCATAGCCCTGACTTCGAGTCGGGGCTGCGTTCGGGTTCTGGAAGGGAAGGCGAACCGCCTCACGTGAGGCGAGAAGGCTGCGTTGCGCCCATTTCCCTGTGAGGATGTGAATGACCAAGCGCAATCAAGTGTTTCCCAAGCCGCAGAGAGTGGTGATGAGGGCTCGTTTGTAGAGCAGCTCCAAAAACGACGCCGCTTAGCAGTGGTGGAGCCAAGGTACGAGCTGCTCAGAAGCATCCCTCCTACTTCTAACGTGGCTGAGCGTTTGTTTGCATTGCCAGAACGACTAACGGCCAAGAGCAACACAGCCTGCAACCGATCACGCTAGAGATGTTGCTCTTCCTTCGCCAAAATGAGCAGTATTGGTCGGCCCAGTCGGTAGATGAAGCTACGAGATAAATCGTAATATGATGGTCAGTTATGCACTTATGTATTTGATGGTCGTTGGGGATGGCATTATTTATTGGTCGACAGAACAGAAACAATAGCAGTATTTATGCTGTGTAGGTGCTCATGAAAAATAACAATACCATAATCGGGAGCCCTGCCGAGTGCTGTGAGTACTGAGTCGAGCTCGGCAAGCGCGGCGTCGAGGTCGGCCATTGCCTGTCGATGGCACTCGCAAGGCAAGTTGTCGAATGGCTGATCTCCCGACAGCAGAAACGTCAATGTTTCCCTTTCCTTAAAAAGGAAATCATTACGGAATTGATTATTGTCTTAGTTGACGCCATCAGCACTCCACCAACCTGATGACGGTGTCACGGACGATCTCGGACCAGCGACGGCGGATGACGAAAATTACCAAGCCGATCGAGATGTGATGGCCGTGATGCTGTGCGCAAATATCAAAATGAACATCGGCAGTCATGTTTATCGAATAAACCTGTCGTGTTGGTTCTACAATTTCGGCAACTACGCTGCATGCTTCGGTGCACTAGCTATCTGCGAGAACAATAAACTGTTTTTTAGTGTGATCGGGAGATGGCTCGGCTCAGAGGTGACCCGCACACGTACCGAGAGCTATTCTTGTGGAAGTTCGGCTACACCCTAGTTTCGTTCTTCGCTCGATTGAAGAAGCTTGTCCAGGAGATGCTGGACTGCGAGTTCTCGGCGACAATCATCGCCAAAAAGAATTTAACCTTCTCCGACATCTCGTTCGGAATCCAACGGGGACCTCATCCGCTTCTCGATAAGCATTACACTGTACCCGTAGGCATCTTGACCCAAACTTGTTGCGTAAACTCTGGTCAGATTTACGCACGAGCTTTCGCTTCCAATGCATGCTAACTAACACACCTTTCAGCTCAGCCCGAGCACTTACGTTGAAAATGAGGACGTGGTTCGAGACATGATGGGCGAAACTGATGAAGATGAACATTCAGTTAAGCAACACGATGCTATTCATCAGTTTTGACGCTATCTGGAGCGCGTACAGCTCCACAGCGAGTATCACCGGAAAGAGCAAATGAGTGAACGAGCAGAATTTCAAGAGGTTTTGGAAGAGGAGCGCGCCCGACAATATGATTTGGCCCATGGGGAATCATGCGATGGCTACAATGACGGCGGCGGTGATGGTTCAGGTGTCGATGCAGTTGACGGTGGTGATATCGGTTTTGATCGTGAAAAACTACTTTGCCTACCAATGCGCGCAGCAATAGAAAACGTGCTTCTCGTTCCCTTGATGAAAACGAAGATGAAGACCATCGGGCGCGCAAAAGAAAGTGCAATCATGCACACAAGGAAGCCGAGGTGGCTTTACCCCCCCCCCCAGCCCGAACATGCAGTGACAGCTTCTCTGCCCCGATCAATCAGAAAGTTCGGGATGGAAGTCACTGCTCTCGTCGGTTAGGGGGTTCAACTTGTCGTGATCATGTATGCACACTTACGAAAATATTTATTGTCTGTAGGAAAACTAAACGGTCAAGTATCTGAGAGTTCCAAGCGAGTGGTATTGATCTACTGGCACAACCTGATCCAGGAAGGCTTCAACAGCGGGTCGGAGGACGAAGCGATCCCAGAAAACTTTCAGACAAAGATCACCCGTGCCATCTTGCGAACAGTTCGCCCTTCCACTTGGCTGGGTGACGAGATGCATACTGCAATTGTTTCTCACTATGAGTGATGGCGCTAACACGATTTGTTTATTTCATTCCGATTGTCAACTTCTCCTTCAAAATGCTCAAAGCGCGAGATGAGGAGTTGTTCGTCGAGGATAAAATCGCGAAGTGGTCCCTTTTTCCCCCAACTTTCTTCTATTTCTTTCTGGCTATGAAGGGCGGCAACAAACGCGTCCGAAGGCTGATGAAGAATGTAAGTATTGGTATCCGCGTTTTGATAGGAAGGATTGCGTTATTTATTGTTTATCGTGTGTGTGTAGTACGCTGTCTTCGGCTTCGACAAAGTTGTTGTACCTATAAACATCGGTAGCGTCAGGGCAAGAAACAGTGTGAGCATATGAATTGGCTACTAACCACTTCTGTCATGCAGAGACACTGGTCTTTGGCGGTCATCTTCATGACCGAAAAACGAATTCAGAACTTCGATTCTTTTGGTGCAAGCGGAGCTGTCCAGGTCAATAAACTGTTCAGGTAAGTTGCAGATTTGGCTTTTGCAGTCAGTTAATATTAACTTAAATATGTAAGTAGTGAGCACAAGGACAAGAAGGGGACGCCGTTTGAAGACGATGGATGGACACTGGTGATCTCAATTGCACCCAAGCAAGACAACGGGTTTGACTGCGTCTTCGTTTGCATGTATGCAAATTTCTTGTCGCTCAATCAGTGGTAAGTTATTTATTTTAATTTCGGATTCCATATTTTCATTTATTTAATAGTCGATTTGAAATGGTGCGATTTCATTGGCTATCCCCAGGAAACGATCCTCCCCCTCCATACAGGAACGTGACCCCCGAGCGGTAAGGCAAGAACAGCGACACTAAACGATGGCTGAGGAGAGCAAGCTGGACTTCGCGTGGCTGCCGCAGGGCACCGAGGCGCTGGCCGACGGCGAGTACGACGTGATCGTGCTGGGCACGGGTCTGAAGGAGTGCATTCTGAGCGGCCTGCTGGCTGTGAACGGCAAGAAAGTGCTGGTCGTCGACCGCAACGCCTACTACGGCGGCGAGTGCGCGTCGCCCAACCTGAGCAACCTGTACAAGAAGTTCAAGCCCGACCAGGAGCCGCGCACGGATCTGGGCGCCGACCGCGACTACAACGTGGACCTGGTGCCCAAGTTCATCATGGCGTGCGGCAAGCTGGTCAAGATGCTGCTGCACACCAAGGTGACGCGCTATCTCGAGTTCAAGAACGTGGACGGCAGCTACGTGGTCAAGGGTGGCCGTACCTACAAAGTGCCGGCCACGGGCGAGGAGGCGCTGCGCTCGTCGCTAATGGGAATGTTCGAGAAGCGCAAGTTCCGCAAGCTCATCATGTACATCTACAACTACGAGGAAGACGACCCCAAGACGTACGAGGGCATGGATCTGTTCAACCAGCCTATGAGCGAGCTGTTCGAGAAGTATGGAGTGGACGCCAACACGCAGAGCTTCATGGGCCACGCCATGGCGCTCATGCGCGACGAGTCGTACCACAAGCGCCCCGCCATTGAGACGGTGCGCGCCATCAAGCTCTACGCCTACTCGCTTGAGCGCTACGGCAAGTCTCCGTACATCTACCCGCTGTACGGCCTGGGCGGCCTGCCCGAGAGCTTCTCGCGCCTCTGCGCCATCAACGGCGGCACGTTCATGCTCAACCGCTCGGTGGACGAGATCCTGACCGACAAGGACGGCAAGGCCTGGGGCATCAAGTGCGACAACGAGGTGGCCAAGGCCAAGCTCGTGATCGGCGACCCGTCCTACTTCCCGGCCCAGAAGACGCGCAAGACCGGCGTGGCCGTGCGCAGTATCTTCATCCTGAACCACCCGGTGCCCAACACGAATGACGCCGAGTCGCTGCAGATCATCATCCCCGCCGCCCAGGCCAACCGCAACAACGACATCTACGTTGCCGTGGTGTCTTCCGCGCATTGCGTCGCGCCGCAGGGCATCTACATCGCCATCGTGAGCACGCTCGCCGAGACGTCGGTGCCGCTGCAGGAGCTGGAGCCTGGCGTTAAGCTGCTGGGCCCATACCTGGAGCGCTTTGACGCCATCACGGACATGTTCGTGCCCGTGGCGGACGGCAAGGAGGACAAGTGCTTCATCAGCGAGTCGTACGACCCGACGAGCCACTTCGAGACGACGTCGGAGGACGTGCTGGACCTGTACAAGCGCATCACAGGCGAGGAGCTCGACATGAACATCAACGCCGACTCGACCGACCCGGACCAGTAAAGAGCCGAGCCATCGACCACCACAGCAAGCAGACTGGGGTGAAGAGAGGTCGGCCAAAGCCAGAGCAGTCAAGGGTAGTGCAGTTGCCGTAATGCAGTCGCCGTTCCAAGCTGCAGGAGCCACAGCCGTCCAGTGAATACATACATGTATCAACCTGCTTGGATTCGTTTTGCCCATGTGCGTTTTCAAACTGGCATTGCCAACGGCATAGTTCCCACCATACTCAGCCCCAGTGAAAAGCTGGAAGTTACTTTTTTTTCCATTCAAAATCTGACAAAGCGGGAAATGGAGTCCGAGCGGCGCGACTCGAGCTTGTACCAGGCCGGCAGCGGCCGCGTGCTGCGCCACTTTGCCAGCCTCGCGACCCCCAACGCCAAGCTGTCACGCAGCTCCTCCGCCGTGCGCCGGTCGTCCAGTGGCTCCTCGCGCTCCACGGGCCCGCGCTCCGTCCCGCGGCCGCCCAAGGTTTTCGACGACTTCGTATTGGACAACCAGACGGAGAGCAGCGACCGCAGCAGCGACCGCAGTGCGGAGTCCAAGACTTCGTACGCCATGAGCTTCTCGCCGCCGCACCATAGCCTCAAAAAGTCGCGCAGAGAGCCGACGGTCGCAGTCGAGACGCCGGCTGCACAGACGGAGGAGGATGTGTACTCACCAGTTGCCACGGGCGTTAAGTTCCTTATGAGTCGGGACCCCGAGGAGGAGGAGAGGGTGCTCAGTTCCAAGTCGGACAAGGAGAAGGCGTACCTGTACAAGAAGAGGTACACGGACACGTACGAGCACGCGGTGGCTCTGCTGAAGCACGCAGCAAAGCTGGAGCGGGAACGTGACGACAAGCAGTCGGATCTGGGCTACTTGCGGTCGATGATCGAGACGCAGACGCGGATCATCAATACAATGGGAGACGACCAGGTGGGGACGTATTGATGTGGTGACAAATGTTTGAAGAGGAATTAACTGAGTTTGGTGGTTGAAACAGCATCTGAATGAGCCGGCAGACTACCAGCAGGAGAAGAAGATTCAGGCATTGTGTCGTGAAGTCACGGGGCTGGTGGTGCAGCTGAATAAGCGTGACTCTCTGATCAATAGCTTGCACGAGGAACGAGATCGCTCGACGAGAGTGATCAAGGAGCTCAAGATGTCGCAGAGCCTTGGCTCTAGCGGTTTGAGCGAAGCGATGCGATCTACTGGTGATTGGGAGCTGAAGCTTGAGGCTGCATTTCGCGAGAAGCAGGAAGCGCTGGAGCGCGAAGCCAAAGTGACAACAGAGCTGAAAGATTTGAAGCTGCTGTACGAGAAGTGTGAAGCTGCGCGTTCAGCGCTGTGTGACGGACTGGACCGAGCAGAAGAGCAAACCACTGCGCTGCATGCTCAATGGGTTCAGGAGAAGAAGGAAATGCTTGCCTTGGTGAAGAAAGATGACCTAAAGTCGGCGAAGTTCTCTGCTGAATGCGAACGCTTGCGTAAGGAGAGCGAAGCTCTGAGAGCTTCTCTACGTCAGTCCACGGAGAAGGAAAAGAAGCATCTTTCCGTGATGGAGACCCAGCGACAAACAGCTGAAAAGTCCCAAACACTCGTTGCGCAACTGGAGACCGAGCTGAATGCGTTACGACCGCAATTGAACGTACTTCACGATAAAGAGGCAAGGATAAAAACGTTGGAAACCGATTTGTCGGGAACGAGGGACAAGCTCCGGCGATGTTTAATTCACGTGGATGAGCTCGAGGAACGACTTGAGCAGAGAGAAGAAGAGGTGCAAGCTGCCAAAGCTCAATTCCAGGAGCGCGCTGCTTTCTTGGAGCAACGAGTTTTTGATGCTGAAGCAGTTCGACGAAGCCTCCATAACAAGGTAACGCACACTCGCATCGATGGAGACAATGCTCTTCCTATATTATTAACAATTGTCCTTGCATTGCAACAGGTGATGGAGCTGAAAGGAAACATCCGCGTCTTTTGCCGTGTCCGACCAGTTCTGCGGCACGAACTCTCCAGCTCAAGGAGTGAGGAGGTACTAAAACTCTTATATTGCTCGAGTTACTTGATGGAATGACTAACGACATTTTGTGTGCGTAGATCTTCTCTTTTCCTGACTCCCGTGGCGAGCGGCGTCAGATCGAGCTGAGCGCGAACCCGAAGGCTCACGTTGGCTATGGTCAAAATGGGTCGAGGAGCGTGGTCAAGAAGTACAACTTCGACTTCGATCTCGTGTTCGATAGCAAGTGTTCGCAAGAAGACGTTTTCTTGGAGGTGTCAGCGCTGATCCAGTCCGCTCTGGATGGATACAATGTGTGCATATTCGCTTATGGGCAAACCGGGTAAGCCTTCTTCTTGTGATTGTGACACAACATGGGGGCTCTTAGGTTACCAATTCGTGTATTGTGTAGGTCTGGAAAAACGTATACGATGCAGGGGATGGATGAAGATGCTGCCCCCCAGTCGATGGAGCTTTCAGCAGATATGGGTATTGTTGGCCGAGCGATTTCTCATATCTTCGCTGGCATCGAAGATATGAGGTCAAGCGGGTGGAACTTCACTGCCAGCCTGGAACTAGTGGAAATCTACAACGAAGCGTTGCGCGATCTGCTTGCACCTGCTTCGGTAAGTATTGATGCATGCGGTTAGTGCTGTCTATTGTCTCATGTATTCACGCTTCATGTTTGTACGTTTTTCTTCTCTTGTGTTTTCAGTCCACAGACAAAATTGATATTCGCCTCGATTCCGAGGGCAAGTTTGCAGTGGTAAACTCCTGCGTTCATGAAGTGGCGAACGACCAGGAAGCTTGGAATATTCTACACGAGGCACTGTCCAGGAGGTCGACGAAAACCACCAAGATGAACGACCGATCTTCGCGCAGCCATTGCGTCATCACGTTTAGGTACGTACTATTGTACTTGCAGTTTTTCAAGTGCACTTCATTCTGACAGGTTGCAATGTGTTGTTTGTATGCAGCCTAAATGGGGTTAATTCACGAACTGGTGACCAAAGGACGGGAGTCATCAATCTCGTCGACCTGGCGGTACGCGGCACTTGGTCAAAACTTGCTTTCTCGCGCATACAGTTCTGATTCGGTAATTAATGTGCAGGGATCCGAGCGTGTGTCGAAGTCAGGGAGCGACAGCAACAAGGAACTTCTGAAGGAGGCCACGTCGATCAACAAGAGTCTTTCGGCACTTGGCAATGTGATTTGCGCCCTCGCTAAAAAGGTAGGCTTGAGTTCTCCTGAAGTAGCTCGCGCACTTCGCTAATCGCCTCTTTCTTTTGCTGGCTGATGTAGTCGGCGCATGTTCCTTTCCGTGACTCCAAGTTGACTCATTTTCTTAGCTCCTCGCTCGGTGGAGACAGCAAGACGCTTATGATTTGCAACCTGTCCCCGCTCGGCGAGCACCGAGATGAAACGCTCAACTCGCTGCGGTTCGCCAAGATGGTGAACTCCTGCGAGATCGCGTATGCATCGACGGTCTTCAGCAGATCCTAGGATGGCTAAATGCTTTGTTCATAGACGATTTTTTTCTTGGGGGACTCTTCTGCCGCGTAATTTGTCTATGACTCCGTGATTGCTTGCCGTGACAGCGAACTTGTGACAATGAACAACGGTTGTACTCACGGGGCACTTCATTGCATACATTAGTTCATATTAGCGAATTTGAATGGTACGAGCGCACCGACGCGATATCTTCTACATATTCCTGTGAACAAGATGCCATAAGCAGCACGTTTCAATGAGCTAAACTCCCGTGGCAAATTTGTGAAGCTTATTGCACGTACCACCTCGAGGAACTCGCATAGTGCTTGCGACGTGTACGGTGCCAACTTCGGGTGATGTAGCACCTTCTTCAGATACGATTCGAGTCGAGATTTCAGAGATCGGGGCCGATCCTTCCACGACATCAATCTCCTATCGTCGTAATCTTCTGCCGGAAGCATGCAATCGGCACGGACTTCATCTGGGAGCTGGTGCATGCAATTGAAGGTGTCAGACGCAAAGTACGTTAATTTCCTGACGTACACAAGGCTCGGTACCTCCTCATGCAGCGCGGCAAAGTCACTGTATGGCCGTCGAAGAGTCCAGTGATCTTCGTCGGTCTGCACCACGATTTTGAAGGCTACGAATTGTTTATTGCCCCAGATTGACGATGTGGTGGCAGGAATCGTGACGTCAAGATTCGCTCTTTCTTCCGCGGGCTTCGTAGAAGACGGCTGCACAGCAAGTCCAGGTTAGTGCTATCAACATGGAGCTTGATAATGTTATGGTACGTACATAAGCTACAAGTTCCCAGTCTTTAAATGAGCCGTACAAGGAAGTGGGCGGCTGATGGTGCGACGAGTTGAGATACGCCGACGGCGTGCTCACTTCCGTTGGAAACGCGATGAATTCCGGAGTGACTGAGGTCGGCTTCACAAACAGGAAAAGCACGAGAATCGCCGAAGCAACGTAGCATACGCCGCCGAAAACGATGCTAGTCGTGTACGAAGCGTCATCGTCGTTCAGGTTCGACATCGCAGAAAACTGCTGGTTCGCGACGAGGAAGAAGGTGGCGTCCAGCCATTTGACAAGCCAGAAGAGCCGCAAGTACAGCGACGGCGTCAACCCGCGGCGATACTCCATCCACAAAATGCTCGTCGACGTGCCCTGCCGCAAGTCACCAAGCGTTAGTCGGCAGTAATTCCCCACTTTAGTTTTGTAGGCACAACTCACCCAAACGAGCGTCTCCATCATTGCAACAACGTTCTGCTGGTCACGACCGAATGGTCGATGGTATAGCAGCCACGAGCAGAAGATCTCCTGGTACAGCCACCGCAGTCCGTTCAACAAGAACAACGTGAACGACGCCGCTAATTTGCCGCAGAACTACAGCCACACGCACCACAACCGTCAGATCTCCTTCCACACAGAAATTATTGCAAATGCAATTGATCTAGCAGCACACTTACATCCATTGGAAATGCTATCTCAGATAAATACGTCATGGGCTTGGGCGCCAGCACCCGCGAGCCGTAGACGACGCCCACGAACAAGAACAGCGCGTCCACCGTTAGCATGATGGCTTGCTCGGTGGACACGCCGCGCAGCTCGGGCGGCTCGGCGTTCGGCGCCACTCCCTCCATCTCCGCGGAAACTTTAGACACTTTAGACACAGCGTAATAGAGAAGAGGGATAATTGGAACTGGCATCGGCATGCATCCACGGAAGAGACGAGCGGGACTGTGACACATCGGAGCTCGTGATAATCCAATTCAGATGTCGAAAATGGTGAGCCATCCTCCTGATTGGCTGTGAGATGTAGCCATCTTGTGGCAACGCCGCTTCGTGCGCAATTCCGTTTCGGAGACGGTGGAGAGCATGGCGGGCAGCCGCATGAAGGACTACGTGCGCAGGCAACTACGCTACTGGGTGGATGATTTCAAGGACGACATGTTGCCACGAGACTTTATGGCCAAGTCGTTCACCAAAACGCAGCTCATGCTGCCCCACGTCAGTAAGAAAAAAATAATCTTCGAAAAGACGCAACAAAGTAGAATGGACTTACGGTGTGTTACCTTTACAATTGTAGATCTCAAGCCGCATCGAGTTGCTGCTGCGTTGCATTTGCCGCCTCCGTTGCTGGTCACGACCGTGCACTGCATCGAGCTGACGATCGCCGTACCGGCCTGGTCCGAGACGGACAAGGAGGCCGCCCACCGACCTCTTCTCATTCACGTGAACGAGCTGTTGGTACAGGTTCGCAACGTTTGGGAATGTAGTAGCAAGATTCGTCGAGCTGCTGAGGAGCGGGTGCAGGCAGCGCTGCTGGAGCCGGACCCACTGGGATCCACCGCTGCCATGTTCGCCTTCGCTCGCGACGTGAACGATCGCACCAAACTCGTGGTGGACAAGCTGCAAGTACAGATCTTTGTAGGTGACACATCTCGAGTGGAAATGGTCTTGGTGGATTTGAACGCACGCACGACGGATGCACTGGGTCAGGATGTCAGGAACTCGGCGACCTGCGTTGATTATTCTCCCGATAATTTGGTCCAAACGCGGTTCAAGGCCATGTCCTTTATGCTCAGCATTGTGGTCAATCCTGCTGGCTCTGATGTAGCTGGAAAAGCAGGTGCACAAGCAATACGTTTGATGAACAAGGTATCCGTCGTTGTGCGGATCACACGCTTCTATCACCGAAAAGAGTTGGAGGACTCGTGGAAAAGGCACATGCAGCTTGTGGATGTGAATTTTGGCGCAGTGAAGATTGAACTAGGCATCGCCGATTTCATGGAGGTATACACTGTTGCTTCGACACTCTGCAACTGGTTTTGGAACAGCATCAGTTCCACGAACTGTGCCTTGTTTGCGCCAATAGATGGTATGGCTGCTGATCGCGAGCCTCTCGGGCCTGGTGCGAGTGGAACTGATCAAGAGGACATTGAGCTACAAATTACTTACCGTGGCACAGTCGAAGCAAAGTTAAAGTTCACGTCGGCGAACGAAGGACCGCAGGAGTTAGTTTTCCTGGCAGATCGTGCTGCTGGAAATGTAATTTTCCATCGGCATGGCGTCCGTGAGCTTCAAATGAGTCTCCATGAACTAGCAGTGCGATTCCGAGGATATGTAGTGTTCCGTCTGAAGCCCGACCGCGAGGTATTTCATGTCGTGCAGCGCCACAATTCTCTCACAGTTAAATGGCGCGTTCAAAGTGTATTATGTCGAATTGATGATGATCTGGCTGTGGTGGTGAAGGAAATGTACCAATTTGTGAACGAAAAAGAAGAGGTTATCGTTGTCCGTTGCGGCACATGTCACCAGAAAATCAGTCTAGATATGATCGACGTCCACGTTTGTCCACCACGTAATGGTAGCAAATCGGTACCGGGGACACCACAGGCCGGTAACGCTGGACAGTTGGGAAGCAGAAGAAACAGCTTTTCCGAAGCTTCCAATGCTGAAAGCAGCGGCTTGGATACCGAGGAAGCATCGAGTAGGCCCTCACGGGCAAATGGACCGGCAAAAGTTCATGTCGAGTTACATATGGATGAATTGGAGCTGCAAACAGGTAGCATGCTGGTCCGAATCCTGATCAAGTTTCTTGGTATCCGAGAAGTTGAGGAGGTCGCGGGTCGTGATGTTACTACCAAACTGTCGAATTTGCGGCTGACCACGGAATCGAATGAGTTTGCGGGTGATGCCATCTTTGTGCCTGCACTTCCGCTGGCATTTCAAATGCTGGAGTGCTCTTTACAAGGTTGCCGTTGCTATCTGGGACGGAAAGACGCTCTAAGATCTCAAGTTGTCGACCAAGGATTTAACCGAGACTACCGTTGGCCCGCTCGCCTCTTCCTCGATATCGCGCACTGCGTAATTTCGGCCCAGGATTGTTTTGTTGAGCTTAACAGGGTTCAAATGCGATCAAGCTTTTCGGATGGTACTCGGGTGTGCTCCTCTTCTCAACCCCAACTAAGTTTTCACGTAAGCATGGACAAACTCCGTTGTCAGCTGGACCGTGCCCTCTATAGTTTGGCACGACAGGTGCTTGATCATATCGGGGGCTTGGCGTCGTGCACCACAGTATCCATGCTCAAGACACTTTTTCTGGGAGTATTGCAAATCCGCGCTGTCGAATTCACGTTGCAAGATTCAGCCGCAGCAGTGGCTCATGCGAAGTCGTTGTTGAAGCAAGCAATCGTGGTATTTGACAATCAAATGGGGTTCCTCTGCACTCAGAGCTCGCTGGACTTCAAAACTATTCTGAATTCATCCACGATGAAGTTTATGTATCGTCAAACGCCAGCAATTCGTTTGAATACCGAGCCTCGAATTTCTTCATCAGACGCGGTGCCTGTCACTGCAGATGACTGTCATTTAGAAACTTGTACCCAAGACACTGCTTTGGATGCCACGAAGTCTGTCGTTCTACCAGAAACGGGTGCCAATGCAGATGAATTCGTAGCTGAGGAAATTTCTCCTTCCGAAACAACTTCAGCGAGTGCGCCAGAAGCGACCACTTCCCAGGATGAGAGCATGGTAGGCGTGAACACTCTTGTTGTTCCACCTGATCTGGAACGAGAAGACGCTAGCCGATGTATTCAGCGCATGGTGCGACGAAAGCAACTTGTTCGCCAAAAGAAACAACGTTTTGAAGCTGATGACTATGAACCAGGAGTGGTGAGGCCTATTGAGATTCCTGCAAAGATAGCAATGACGGAACCGGACATTGGTAGAAACAGTTCGCCTACAGTCTTGCCGCATACGTTGAGTTTGGGGATTCCAAGTCCAATCATGATTTTTGGCGCTGATAATGATTTTGTCGGTGAGATCAGGGGCGGGATCAACAAGTTAATGAGCCCATTGAGTCGAACACGGCTTCACTCGGATAGCATACGAGGTGGCATTAACAAGTTGATGGGTCCGATTAACCGGTCGCTATCACCAACAAGCAAGCGGAGACCATCGGTGGAATCAGTAGCTCCAATGGTGCACGTTGCGTGCAATAACGTGACAATATCCGAAGCGAGAGCTTCTGAGCCAGACAGTCCGCCATCACAGGAGCAGTGTCACGTCGAGTCAAAATGTCGTGCTGACCGACACAATGCACATTCCGTTGATGAAGAGAATAGCGCACCTGCCAAGTCTGCCTCCGTGGATGCCAGTCCCAGCAAAAGAGGTTCTGGTATCGAAGATGCACCTACCGGTATTGCAATTGATGATTCAGCAGCAACCAAACTCAATGCACTGAGTGAGGCCAAGTCGGCGGCTCTTCCTGAAGTTGTGCGAGTGTTGATTCAGGTAGGCGAATGCCGCCTTTGCGTGCCAATTAACCCGCGAGAGAAGATTGAGTATCTCTGCCGAGAAGTGGTGCGGCGATTTAACGAGACTTTCGCAGCAGACCGTGGCAGCATTTCGGCTGTGTCACTACAAGACAAGCACGGAGGCGTTTTCTCACCGTCGGATACGGTGGGCTTCATGCTGTCTATTGCCCCCACCGAGCTGCTATTTGCGCATCCACACAATCAGGACGGTCAGATCCGGTCTCTAGCTCGTTTGGCTGCAGGATCATCCAGAACTGCTATCTCAAGACCTCTTCGAGATCTAGACGAATCAAGTGGCGGTCCAATCGACGGCAGTGAAAAGCGGACGCTTTGCTCAAAGCTGCCTCTACCTTTGGCTCTTGCTTTATTGGCAAATGAGTCAGAGCGCGATGTATTCCGCTTGGGGCTATGTGAACGAGATAGCGGTTCAGCCGAAGCTTGGCCAGATTTGGCTCTGAACGCAGCCTCGCTGGATGCAGAGAAAAATCTGCTTACAGTGGAGGTCGCGTGGCACGAAACGTGCATCGAAGTCACCAACAGTGATGCATTCGCGTTATGCACACAGATTTTGGGCCTCTGCACGTCCCGAGTGACGAGTAAATATGTTGGTAAAATTATGCGAGGACGCTTGAAAGTGGATCTGAGCAACCCGTTGGTCGAATGGGCGTGTCGACGGAGGAAAGTAATGGAGGCGTTGACTCGTGGAGAGATTTCAGATCAACCAGCAGACCAAGAGGTGATGAGTGCGTCTTACGAGGAACTCAAGAAAGCTGTTCAAGATACTTTTGGGGTGTACACACGGTGATCCAAATTGGCGATTACCAGCATGGGATCGAGCAGATCAACGCCCAGATCAACGCGCAAATTCCCATAAAAGATTTTGGATCACGGCTCAAACAAATTCAGGTTGATAATGTGGAGTAGGATTTCTTATGGCGTTGATATTATTAGTGAGATCTGCAGGATCAATTTGTGCAGCCCAGTCCGTGGAAAGCCTCTCTCAGTGCGAATTCACGGGCCGCTCGAACAGATCAGTTCTCTGGAAGCAAAATGGTGTTGGAGCGTCGGCGAACAATCATCTGCAAAAGTGGCAGCGGTAGTGCACACCGTATTCAGT
This sequence comes from Phytophthora chlamydospora, assembly GCA_012295415.1. NCBI lineage: Eukaryota > Oomycota > Peronosporomycetes > Peronosporales > Peronosporaceae > Phytophthora > Phytophthora chlamydospora. The sequence continues at coordinate 7,061 of JAABLK010000182.1, read as the reverse complement.
CCAAGCCTACGGAGCACTGTTCCGAATCCATCACCCGATCCAAACGAGTTCACCACAGGCGACGGATGCTCGCTAGACAGAATCAATACGAGTTCAGTGACAGTGTCGACTCCGTTGTTCAAGCCGATTTGATTGAGATTTCGCTTGCTGGTGATCCTGCACCACATTGCGCTGCTGGAATCTCAACCAGCGAGTCGGAGCTTGTCGAACAACTCATTGAAAATGCAAAGAGCGGTGATCTTCAAGCATTTCAGCGCGTTTGCACTCGAATGATGCAGTGTCATGCTCGCCTTGATACCCCGGGGTACATGGGCTGGACTGCGGCACATTGGGCAGCTCGAGAAGGGCACGTTCACCTGCTGGAGCACCTGACAGCATGTCACGCCAATTTGGACGCTGTGGATCGGAAAGGGGATACTCTACTGCACAAGGCTGCCGCGAATGGCCAGCCTGCTTCTTGCGAGTGGCTAGTGAAGCGCGGTTTTAGTGCCATGATGCCCAACAACAACAACCTCACACCGCTGGACCTCGCTCAGGAACACATCCTGATTTCAAGACGCAGCCATGCTGCCGTACTCTGCGAGAAGATCTTGTCCGAGTTCTCACACACTTTTTGAATAACAAACCAAGAATACGCACATCCAATGCTTTTGCGTTGGTAGCTGTTCAGCAGCCGCAGCTCCCTGTGAAGTCCAATTGTTCTGCTCGCCAAACGTACAATAATTTTCGCTAGGATTTTTTATAAATTGAGTAGCAGCAGTGTGTATTCGCGTGGCTTACGAGGCAAGTGTCAGTCCTTTCATTCCGCCTTCACCTATGTTCATCAAGATCTTGCCGTGCTGGTTTGCCACCATCATTTCAGCGAGTAGGCTGTTGGACGCGTTGCCAGTCACCACGGCCTTCGGGTTCTGTGACAGCGAGGCGAGCACATCCAAGCGCTGCATGTCCAGTTGGTGTGCGCGATACTTGTCAAGTTTCTTCGCTGCGACCCCCTCAGCACGCGCAATGATCTCCTTCGCTTTAGCTTCTCCACCGCTGAGAAGCTCTTCCATCTCCGCCTTCAGCTGCATTTTGCAGGCTTCCTCCTCAGCCTGCACCAGGCGGATATCCGTATCGGACCGGAATGCAATCTCACTGGAGATACGTTGAGTGTCGGAGTGAATCTGTTCGATCGCGAGCGAGGCTTCGGCCACTATCTTGTTGCACTCAACACGCGTTTCCTGTGCAATTTGATCTTGGATGACTCGGGTGTCCGTGTCAACCATGCTGATCTCTTTCTGAATCTCCGCGCACTTCGCTTTACCTGTCTGCTCTTCTTCCATCAGCATCATCTTCCGTGCCAACTTGGTCGTGTCGATCTCCTCCTTATACGACAGCAGCTGCATGTCATTCATCTGCTTCATGTTCTGCTCCTTGATGGTACTCAAGTGGGTTGTACGACTTTGCATCTGCTCTACGAACGTCGGTGGCAGCTTGACGTTCGTGATGGCCACACTAGTAATTTGGACGCCGTATGTATTGAACTGCGCGTTCAGGTTCTTCTTGATATCCTCCGTCACGTAGTAAGGCATCGTCTGTCCGGGTGGAGGCAACCGAGGTGCATCGGGGTTTGGTGGTTCTCCGGTGGCTTCATCGAGTGTCTTCACCGCCGTTGCTGCCGATTCTTCACGCTTCAACATGGAAAGTTTGCCCGTGTTAAAGTTTCCCTGCATGGTGCCGTCACGGAGTTTGTACACTTCAGTATGCAGGACGCTTCGAGCCAAGGAGCGAACAGCTTCATCCTGAGCTGCGCGCAACTGTACTTCCAGTCCGTTGGGTCCCAACTCGTACACAAAGCGTCGAACAAGGTCCGGGTCTTCTCCTCTTGAGGCATCGCCCATGATGCGGAAGATGAGGCACATGTCAATGCCTACCGTAACGTCGTCAGCCGTCTTGCAGCCCTTGATGGGGGTCTCGAACACGATGAATTGCTTTGTGACGAGATGGGAGACCTTGGTCCACGGTCCGGCCCAGTGAAAACCCGCAGGCCAAATGGGACTAGCCACATCGCCCTTCGTGTAGTCCATGTCGCGACCTTGGTTTTGAACAAGCGCGTACATACCCTCTGGTACGCGGATGTACGGCCGGAACATGCTGGCTCGAGGGTTGATCATGATCACCGTGTTGCCATTGTAGCAGGCGCCAAACAAGCGGTTCGCTTTGTCAACGGAGCTGGTTTCGGTGTAAAGCAGCCGCGTCTGGTGGCCGTCGCCCACGAGGATGGCTTGCTCTTCAGCCATGTTGGCTGTGAGATGTGTCAGTTTGTGAGGGGCAAATCGAGAACGGCAATAAAAGCCCTTGCGCTTTGGAGCGAGAAGCATGGGATGATGTGGAGGTAAAAGTGGGAAGCTGCAATACGAGATCCACCAATATACGCGAAGTTTGAAGAATAGACCAGCATGTGCAAGATCTCACCATACCTTTCCATTCCACAGCAGCTACATGCTTGCTAATTGTGGCCTGGAACAACTCGTTCCAGGATTCTCCCTCGGTCTCACAATCAAACTCGTCCATCGGAGAAGCAGTGCCTAACAGCGAACATGTCCGTCGAGAAACCAGCGCGATACAATCGACTCGTGCAGCTCGACATTGACCGGCCAATGGACGCCATGACTCATTTCAACGCGAAGTGGGCTGATGGCTCCATCCCGTTAGTGCTCGTACCTTCGTTTCCCGTTTTCTTCTCGTTCATGCAGCAAATTCCGTCCGGAGTTTGGGTTTTGCAGCAGACCTGGAACGCCCACACCGGGATGATGAACCCAGGACTCAAAGTATTTTGGCCGGCGTGGAATCGCGTCTCACACATCGTCACCAAGCAAGCCGTGGCGTACTCCAATCCCGTCCGAGGCTGCCCCACATCCGACAATGTGATGGTTGACGTAGACATCGCCATCAGCTTCCAGATTGGCCCCACCGCAGACGATGCCATCAAATTCGTCTATACTCTGGGTGCGCATCGGCTAGACGAGTTTCTCTACAGCCTCACGGAGGAAGCCATTCGTGGGCTGGTGAACTCGGTCAGGTACGATCAAGTGCACGATCTACGTGAAGACTTCGCGATGGGGATGAAGACGGACCTGAATACCAAGCTCTCCCAGTTTGGCGTATTTATCCACAACGTCAAGGTGACGAATGTCGAGCTTCCTTCGTCGTTGTCTTCAACATTGGAGGGCACGACAGCGTTCAAAACCCGAATGGAGGAACAGGAGAAGAACCACGAAAATCAGCTTCGCATTCTGGTTAACGAGGAGACGCAGAAGCTCACAGCCGTGCAGAAGGACAGTGAGCGTGCTGTCCAGGACTTGCTCGCCGTGAAGACTCGTGCGAACATCATTCGCAACGAGATGCGCACGACGGCAGAAGCCAAGGCCCAGATTACTATCGCCCAGTACAAAGCGAAATACGCCAACAAAATCAAAGAGGCTGAAGGCAACAAGATCGATGCTGTTGCTACGGCCTCAGCTGCTTCTGTGCGAGCACAGACCCAGCCGGCAGTTGATCTCACGAACCTCAAGCAGAACTATGCGCAGTACATCGCCGCTGCCAAAATCAAGAGTGATGCAACGGTCAAAGCTGCGGAGCGTGAAGCGGCAAAAATCCTGGCGGACGCCGAAGCTGAAGCAGTGGCAGCAGCATTCTTAGCTGATAAGAGGTCGTTCGACTACCAGCAGAAGAAGATCCGCTTAGAGGCCAGCCTTGCGCAAGTCGTTCCCATGGTTATCAGCGGTAAGAACGGCGATGATATGATTCGCCAAACAATCCTCCAGACGCTCGACAGCAAGAAGTAGGCCACGCTGTCCTAGCCGCCAGTTTAGGTGGCTATTAGATGCAAAGCCCAGCAAATGCAGATAGATTCACTATCGTTGAGCAGGACCTCGTCTTCATACATGTCGACGCATGAGCTCTGCTCATTGGTGAAAGCCATTGCACAATGTCGAAGCAATCAGATCCCGCCGTAGCGTCCATTGCGCTTGCAGACAAAAACTTGATCGCAGAGGTGGCCCATGAGCTGCTAACCACTTCGCATCCGTAACATCGGGTCTCCAACGTGATATAAGCTTGCTAGACGTCGAAAAGGGCTTCCCCGCGCCCCTTCCCCACATACACACGCAGCATTTACACAACAAGCCTTGTTCGGTTCTCCAAATCAAATATGGCGCCAGCAACACGACGGCGCCGGGTTATCGAGGAATTCCGTAGGTAAAAACACCAGCGGTGTGCCTTCAGTATCCGTCTGGTTAGTGGTGACTGCCTGTGCTAGAGCTGTTGACCTGTCGCTCGATTTACCAATATGGTTCTGCACGTAGTCTTTTGCTATGCCCGCCCCAGTCTGCAGCCCCACGCTGGATGCGTTTTGTCGCCTTCGCTGTGCCAGTTCTAACACTCCGTGCGTGTTCAATCGTCCACCGAGGACACAAGCCGTCGGCAAGCGTGGATGAAGACGAAGACTGGGTGTGAAACTGAACATTGCGGATCACTTCATGTTTCATGGTGGTGACGCATCGCACGTGTTGGCCTCCAACTTGGAGCAACCGTCCCTGGAGTCCACGGAATGTCTGGCTGGCTTGACGGCCTGGCTTATGGCCGTGCTCTCTTGATAGAGCATGTTTCTATGCCGTGGATGGGAATCACATCGGCGACACGATATGATATCGCTGTTGTCAATGGCTCCAGTCTGTCCAAGTCGCCTCTAATTCTATTGACCGAAAAGTTTGCCTTTTATGGTGTGCTTTTCATCATTTTACATGAAAACTTGAAAACCCGAGCAGTCCAGTTACATGTATTGCTAGGGGTCCAAGAGGGCAACACTTGTTCAAGTTGGTCTGCATGGACCCGAGTTGCACGTAAACGATCACGGAGGCTCCACTACGCGAGCATAGCGGAGACCTTGTGAAAGCCGTGACGCAGTACGAGCCTGAAGGTGTTAAGGCCAGTCACGGACGACGACGAGAGACCACAAAGCACATCGTGTCGTCCAGAAAGTGACTCGTTGCCAGAAATCAACTCTTTGGACCGCAGATACCTTCAGGAGGGAGTGTGCACTCGTTGCCAGTTTCATTCGAAACGCAAACACAGCCCACGACCGCTCCAGCGCCAGAGTCTGCTCCAGGTTGCTTCCGTTTTGCAACGAAGGATACAGCGTCGTCACTCACTGAAAGCCTTCCGTCTTTCAGTGAAAGGTTGTGGAGCAGAGTAATATCTCAGTTTGTGGCTGCGAAGTTGACTTTTCTTGGTAAGGCGAGAAGCCTCGTCGGGGGATGCAAGCTCCAAACCAAGTAGACGCTGGTTGCCTTTTTTACGGTCTCATTTGTACAACTCCCGATCCCTTTGGGTTGAACTGGTAACTAGCGTCTGCTCTGCCGGAGTGCTCGGCCTCCTGTGAGCTCATTCTGCAAAACGTCGAGAGGAGGTCACTCACAGGGGACACTGGATAGTGACCTGCACTGGATTTTGTTTGGGTCAAATGTCGGGGACACATCGCTTTTGGAGTTTCTACGAGGACTCGTCGTGCAGTGGAGCTCCGACAGGCGTCTTTGTTCAAAGGTTGAACGCATGCGAGGAGCAAGTCCAATCCAGTGGCTCTCATTGTGAGGCGCAGAACGACACCAGCAATTCTACTGTTGGCTATGTGGACGACAGTTGCTACGACGGACGGGTTGCAGGTCTTGATGTTCTCTTCGACGGCGAGCCTTACATGGCCTACGACTATTTCAACGACGATACGTGCACGGATTTTGAAAACACCGCAGCGTACCTGGCAACCGGCGACTGCGAGACGTTGTATGATGACTACTCGCCATTCAGAAGCGCCACGATTTCCGTATCCGATGGAGTCTTGGTGTTTACACGAAACATTGGAAACGCCAGCACTGCGCTCAACTGCCCTGGATCGACTGGACCGGACTATTATGAGTTTGACGTCCCCATCGGAGACATCAGCAATGCCACCTGCGAGAACTTCGACAACATCGGCGGTGGGTTTATCTTCTACAACACGTCGGTCGAAACCTCCAACTCAGGCTCGTCATCATCGCCATCGGTGTCGTCGGGAAGTAGTCTCTCCGGTGGTGCCATAGCGGGCATCGCGTGCGGTGCAGCATTCATTGTTGCTTTACTTGTGCTGTTGGCGTGCTGTATACGGAAACGAAGCAATCGTGCCGAGGGACTAGACACGCACTCGTTGCAAGACCCTCTCGTAAGAGGAAGTGCGTGGACTGGTGGTGTCACCACTGATACGGAGCCGTCGACGCTGGGGGCGGGCCTTTGGAATGACCCTGTCATCATTGCAACTCGTGTTCCTCGCGATCAAGTGAAAATCCAGGGCCTCATCAGCCGTGGTGGATTTGGGGAGGTCTACGGGGGCACGTACAGTCATGAAGCGGTCGCCATCAAAATGCTGTTCCCTGAAGTGCGAGGTGATCTCACCAAAGTTAACGCTTTCTTAGCGGAGGTCAAGCTGATGGCAGGACTCTCTCATCCGAATATTGTCCGCTTTGTTGGCGTGTCATGGTGATCGCTCACTGATCTCTGTGTGCTAACGGAGCTCATGAAGGGCGGAGATCTTCGAGAGCTACTGAAAGAGTTTGAATCGCAAGGCCACCCTCAGGGTATCGACCACGATAAAATCCGCATCGCCTTCCACATCGCTCAAGCGCTAACGTATCTGCACTCGCTTTCGCCGATCGTCATTCACCGCGACCTCAAGTCCAAGAATGTGCTGCTAACGGAAGATCTGGACGCAAAAGTCACCGATTTTGGCGCTTCGAAAGAGCGACAAGAGCAAACGATGACAGCAGGTGTTGGTACAATGCTGTGGATGGCGCCGGAAGTGATGATGGCCGAGAACTACAACGAGAAGGCGGACATTTACTCCTTCGGCGTGATCTTGTCCGAACTGGACTTGCAGTCGTTGCCGTATTCGCATGCAAGGGTCGATTCTGCAACCAGCCTTGGGCTTCTACCTGCTTCGGTTGAACGTTTCCTCCCTGCAGCTACATGAGCTACTCAGACGTTCTTTTTCC
>JAABLK010000181.1:0-46548 GCA_012295415.1 Phytophthora chlamydospora | reverse complement strand
TCGCGGGCGCCTTGCTGCCGCTGCTGGAGAACGGCCAGGCCAGCCTCGACGTGCACCAATTCAACGAGCTGCTGTAGATGGCCGACTAAGTTCGCGGACTGAAGATGAGCGTCACGGCAATTATGGGCGTGGCCATGTCCAGGTGATCCACCGCAACCATCAACGCGGTGGATCTCGGGCTGCGGTGCGCTGAAACGTTGACGCAACTTTCGCGTGCAATCAAATACAACAGTAACGTACAATGATGCATTCCTGGCTTTCATAGCTTTTGTGTTGGGGGACTCAGCGCTGAGAGCTCCAGTTTACAATATCGCCTATAGATTGGCACGTGGATCAACTTGCTGCAGCAGGTTCCGAGTTGGGACATCCAACGGATTATAGTTTCTCGTTTACTGGAGATAAAACATGTTATGCTGTTCATTGGACTTAGTGTTTTCGATCTGCGTGGACATTCCAATAGCGTTGCATGAAGTCGCCAATGCCCGGTCGAATGCGCTGGTTCACGTCTAGTACGGTGTCTACCTGAGCTGCGATAAGCGTGACGTCTGTGCGAGCACGAACAGGATACGTTAGTTGGACTGAACTACTAACTAGCACAACAGCAGACTCGTTGCGAATGCTTGCGGCTCACCTGGGAAGTGTCGGAACACGTTTTGAAGGCCCTCAAAGGAGCTGATGACTGTAACGAAATAAATACTCGACGCGGCGATACGTCGCTCATGCACGAGATAATGCAGCACCGCACACGCCTCGTTGCCCGTGGCGCACTGGATGTCGAGAAGAAGCACCGCTTGTTGGGGACCCACAGGCGGCAGCTGGGCGTGAATCGTTGGCGACGTCGTGGTGCTCTCCCTCTTAACGTCATCTGAAGTAGCCGTCGGTGCAAGCGACACCACTCCTGTTGGAGATGTCGGACTGATCGTGGAGAAGGCGCGCAGCAGCACCATGCCCTTGTCCTCCATGGACACGCCGCAGATATCTCGCTCGTCCAGTGTCTTGGACGCATGGCAGACGTCTCCAAACTGGTTCTTGATCTCTACGTCCTCGTGTGGCAGGCAGATTAACGCCTCTTCGACCAGAAGACGCACCAAACGGGTAGCTCGCTGCTGGAAGACGACGGTGTTGATGGTCTCGTCACGCAAAGCCGCAATCAAATTTCTGCAAGGGTACGAGTGCGCAGAAGCTTCGTGGACGAGGAAAGGCTTGGACGCCACCGGACTACTCCCAGTTACGTCATAGCGGCTACGGGGTACCTCATCCTGCTGCTCTTGGTTGTGTTGTTGCTGGTGCCCGGGCGTTTGATGCTCAGAGGAATCTATCCGGGCAGAAACCTCCGCCGAGGATCCTACGCTGGCTGGATTGGATTCGTTCTCGTTATGCCTTGGCTGTTCCACACGATCCTTCATAATTACGTTTTCCTGGTCACCACGTGGACTCTCGTCCTCATTGATTGATATCGTGGACACGTCCGGGTAACTCGTCGTCGGTTCGAGTACCATGATCTGCTCGGCGTTGCCCGCGGGCTGCGATGGTAGCCGTGGACTTGACCGCTTCCCGCGCGACTTCTTGGGGTGCTTGGACTCTGGGTTTCGACCCTCGCGCGTGAGCACCTCCCAGCGATTCTTGTAGAGGTTGCAGATAGCGGCACGACTGACGCTGAACTCCTTGGCGAGAGTCACCTGCTTCTCACCGCCGTCAATCCGCGTAATGATCTCTCGGCGGTCGCTCTCGCTCAAGTACCTTGACGTGCGCTCTCGACGAGGTGTGGTGGACTGTGACGCGAAATAACGAGTTGTCTGCACGTCTGCAGAAGACGTGCTATCGCCATCATGAATAGCGGGCCATGTAGACGAAAGTGAGACGCTCTCAGAGACCTGGAGGCCCCCCAGCCCAAGCCCCTGATAAATACTGTTGAGCCGCGAGAACGGCTTGGTCTCCACTGTCACGTCCGACGGGGATTGCTTCCTCTTGCGTTGGTCGTCCTCGGGTTGGTGAGGTGTCGGCGGCCTTGGACTTACGGCCGAGTACGCGCCTTCGATACTATTGCGCCGCTTCTTGGCTGCACCGCAACCGGTTGTGGTAATGGCGGTGGTGGAGGTACGTGTGTCCGAAGACGGCGCTGGTAGGTAAGAGGAAAGCTGGGGGAGCGCGGCCGGAGACGGCTCCATGGCTACGGTATCCGTTCGGATTGACACCGCACTCGATGGAGCGACGAGTGCTGTTGGTGCAAGTCGAAAGCTAGAGTGAGAGGAGCGCTGGACCTCTCCCTGTCTTTTGGTTGTGGAGTCTGTTGCTCAGGTTCTTCTCTGCTCGGTAGGGAAATACGCGTCACGCATCGAGCTGACTGGAGGCCAGGAGAAGGGCCTGTGAGTGTGCTGGGGTGGATTAACGGGCGCATCATTCAGACGGGAGTTTACTGTAGGCTCGTCCGTCCGTCGACCCCGTTCTCTCCTTCAAGCCAAGCCAAGCAAGGGACCAAGGACGGCCACCCTCGCCGTAAGCTTTGATGCGTGCGCAGGCGGGGCCGCGTGATCGGGGAATCCGGTTCACTTGCACAGCTGGTTGCAGTTGCTAGTCGTAGTCGTCCGCCGCTTTTCGATCCTCTTCTTGCCTGCCTGGTCCGTTTGCAAGCGCTTGAAAGTGCGTCAAATCTCCGCTCTCCTGGCGAAATGGTGCTGCAATGCGCAGGTGGTGTGACGTTGCGAGTGGTTGGAGCTGTCCGGCAAAGCCCAACTTTGGTCCTCGCACGAAGCACAACTTGAAGTTAACACGCTGAATGGATCCTTACACAAACCAATAGCAGTGGACTATCTCTCTCGCAACTGGATTTATAGTGCCCGGGCTCCCGCGGAGCGTTGGTGCAGTAACTACAGTAGTTGCTCATGAAACTTCATCAGCAAGCGGGACGTTGTCAGTCACCGTCGTTGTCCAAGGCCCACACTTCCTGCCGGTGGTGGACTTACAATTTGCCTGCACGAAAATTAAACTCTTTCCAGCAACAACTACAGCCGCCAACCAAACCTCTTGCCGCCAGGACAAGTGCAACGTACGCATGCTCTGGATGTCCTCGATGAACTTTTTCGCTCCGAGTTCGCCTGGTGCTGTGACAATAGAGGAAGATCCGACGCCGGCGGAGCAAGTTCGCCGCAAACTTTGGCGTCGTCTTCTGGAACTGCAACCACAGCCGATCGACAAGAGGAAGCTGGCCTTGTCACATGCTTTTTGGATGAGCGGACCATGGATCTGCACGCTGTAGGTTTCCCCGCAGGTCGCCATTCGTAGCCAAGATGATGACCCTCGTGATCCGGCTCGCGTCGAAGAAGGAATACTACTACGTAGTAGTAGAAAGTAATGAATCGAATGAGCAGCAATTTGCATTTGTAAACCAATTCCTCATTTTGCAGAACGAGTATGGAGTGAGAAGAGAGGTGCATCAATCAGAACAGATGAGGTCGTCGCACTTGTGTGCCGGGGCCCACGGTTGATGCCATAATGGTGAGCTGAGGAATCACAGCAGCATGATTCAAGTTGAGGTGTTGCGAGCATCTTTCGTACGTGTACAAAACGCTTCTGAGGCAACTGCACGCACTGCCGCACGTTTACTCGAGCTCGTTGAGCTGGTGAATCTCGAGCTCCCCTGCCACGAGCGGCTTCATGTACTGCATGAACTCATTGTGGAACGGGCTCGCTTGGTGTATCTTGAGACTCTGCAAAGTGCACCGAAAAAAGAATTCAGTCCTAAGTTCAAGACATCACAACATCCGCACGGCAATCAACACGCACGCTTTCGCGCTCGTAGCGCTCGACGATACACCACTTGCGGGGATCCTCGTGGTCCTGCATCACGTGATATCCGATGACCTCCGCGTCCTTCACGTATACCTTGGAAGCCTCCACCAGCTTGTTGTGGACCTTCGCCTCGACCGCGCTGCCTTCCTTAGCATAAAGGTGACACACAATCACGCAGACCATCGTGCTCGTAAATCTTGGGAACTTGAGAGCTTGACTCGAAAATTGAGAATGGTACGGTGACTTTGCTACGAAAGTGCGAGAGGCACTTTCGTTGAACGTACCTTGCAGCCGGCCTCTGGTTACGAACCAATAACAAAGTCGTGTTGAATAGGAACCCTGACCAATACAAAAGTACAGATGGCTCGGTACTCAAGGTTTTCGATTACGATCCATACTACGTGTTTCATAGGATACTCGTTACGCGTACGCTGCCAAGCTGTTCCAGTAGTCGTCTGCGCTCCCATTATACCATTGCTTCGAAGTGGACGCGCTGCCGCTGCAACAGTTTGGTCGCCTCTTGGTCGCCGCCGCGCCGACACACTCGAGCTGCAACCAACACGAAGAGCGCGGTGGCAAGTAAGCCACCTACAATGATCGCCGCCGTCGCGAGCAGCAGGGGCCCCGCTGACGAAGATACTGACAGTTGGATGGAGACCTTTGACTTCGCTGCCTTGGTGGCTGTCACACAGGCGCCGTAGTCTGCTGCAGTCGACCACCAGTAGAGTGAGCACAGCCACTCAGCCTGGCAAGTGGCGTCTAGACATGCCGGTTGCAGTCGCGACTGCGCCTTTGAATTGAAGTAGTAGTCCTCGAGCAGTTCGGCGTCTGCCGCTGCTCGCTTTACAAAGCTGGTAATCTCCGAGGTGTTCAAGGAGCTGACGCCGTACTCTATGCTTGCCTTGAAGAGTGGTTTCCAGTCGACGTCCAGGGTACTGGAAGATATGTTGCCACCATGGACCGTGAAGTCGAGTACATCGTACGAAGTGGCGTCGAAATCCCAGACCATGAACGCTGGGTTGTTCAGAAACAACGGAGAAATGGCCGCCACCATGAACAGCGGCACCAATTCCGAACTGTCGCTGTAGTCTTCGTTGACAGTTACTCCACCCTGCTCAAGCTGGGCGCTGAGGCTGCTGGAAAGGGGCAGTCGGAACTCGATACTGTGGACATGACCGAAGAACTGCGCCTTGACGATGTCGGTGTACTGGCTGACGATCTCCTTGTACGTCTTGATGTACGTCTCGTTCCACATGGGTGCCCCACTGTACGAGTCAATGATAGGAGGAATGTGGCCAACAATGTACGCAAGATGACCAGCACTCCGCAGTTCCGACAGGGACGCATTCAGCCACTCGAACTGCTCAAACGGGTCCGGTACCGTCGACGTATCCGGTAAGTGGCTTGTCTGTAAGATATATATGAAACAGGTCAGCCATGACAAGTTTCACTAAGAAGCTCGCTACGAACGCACCGAATAAGGCAACGTGTTTAGAGTGATCACGATGAGGTTTTCGTCCAGGGCGTATGCCAGATACCCACGGTGGTTGAACCAGTCCAGGTTAGACGACGACATGGTGTCTTGCCAGGCTCCGGAAATCAGTGCGATGTTCGGGTTCTCCTCCGTATTGGGATCCGTGATGTTCATCGTGTAGTCAGGACCTGCGAATCAAGGAAATACTTCGTTTAGGCGCCACCAGTTCGACAAAACCCAAAGAACGCACTACACGCACTTGTGTCAGCGTTGCCAACGATGGCGGTAATGTCCAGTACAGTGTTGCTGCTCGCCGTGGAGTAATATTGGGCCATGAGCTTCACGTTCTCGTCCACAGCTTCGGCCAGGTACTCGTCGGACAGCTCTCCGTGCACGGCGTGGTCCCCCGTGTAGAGGAAAAGGTCTGGGTCGGGCAGCAATTGCTTGGCGTAGTCGAGTGCCGACGCGAGTAAACTGGTCGGTGCGTCGCCACCGTAGACGACGGGGATCTTGGCCGAGTCGTTGGCGTTCAGCGACCCGGAGATGTTGAGGTGCACGTCCGAGAAGTGCAAGATGTGCCGCACCGTTGCCGTGGTGGTTATTGCAACTGTATTGTTATCATTGCCGCTTTCATTGCTGGAGTTGTCAGTGGTTGCGTCGGACTCGGCCAATACAGCGAAGTCGATGGAACTGGAAGCAGTTGAAGTGACGGCGACGCCGAGCGCCATCAATGCCAGCAACATAGCGCAACGCATGACCAGCAACGTCACTTGCTCCTGATGTTGAAATTGCCGGAATGAAATCATGTTGGCAAGAATCGAGTGCCCACCGAATGTGCTGGCGTCGTCCCAAGCCTTAATATGCAGTTGACGCTGTGATACAGAAGTCACGCTGTTCACAGCAAGCCTCTGATGCTGCCAGCAGGCTTTCAAAACGGTACATATGTCGTCTAAAGTACGATCGGACGATTGGCTAAAATGCTGTGCTTATCACCTCTGATTGGCTGAAAGTGCGTCGCTGAACGCCGCGAATCGTTGGCTGGCGCTCCTCGATTCAGTCCCCGAAGGCCCGAAAAGCTCGGGTCATTTCTCAAAGAAGCAAACAAGCAGAGATGGCGAAGGTTACCCCCAAGACCGCGGCCGGCAAGTCGGCTGCCAAGCTGTCCAAGAAGGTGATCAAGGGCGCCCACGGCAAGGTGCTCAAGATCCGCACCAAGGTGCACTTCTACAAGCCCAAGACGCTGCAGCTGGCCCGCGCCCCGCGTTACGCCCGCAAGGCCGTGCCGTCGCGCAACAAACTCGACAAGTACCGCATCATCAAGGCCCCGCTCACCACCGAGTCGGCCATGAAGAAGATCGAGGACAACAACACGCTCGTGTTCCTCGTGGACCTGCTCGCCAACAAGCGTCAGATCAAGGACGCCGTCAAGCAGCTGTACGACATCAAGGTTGCCAAGGTCAACACGCTCATCAGGTACAACCCATCGCGTCGAGCTTTGATAGATTTCCAGGACGGGGGGACCAGTTGGGAACCCCCTTAAGGATGCAACGCCTGGCCGTAGTCCTGATAGGGAAGTGCGGTGGCGTGGCCTTAAGGGGCGGCATTGAGGTGCCGCTCTCCGTCCTAGTAGGTCATTTTTGTGGATGACGCGAGCTTTGAAGTGCTGACTTTGTGACTTTTTGTGTGTTTCTTACAGACCCGATGGCCAGAAGAAGGCGTACGTGCGCCTGACCGCTGACTACGACGCTCTGGACGTGGCCAACCGCATTGGCGTGATCTAAGCTGTCTAGCTGTCTAGGTAGTGTGCTCGGCCTTGTCCGTGCTTTGAGGGATCGCTCTTTGCTTTGATCTTGAGGAAATAATAACAAATACACGGCCGTCGCACTCTCACTGAAAGGCTGAAGGTGCGGGCCTTCGTATCCAACATCGACTTGTTGAAGTGGTTTTTGATACGAGGAATGAAATGGTAGATTTACGGGTGATTGAAGCAGATTGCGTAGTTCTGTATTGACATCAACTACGCAGTAATGTCGAGAGGAGCCAAGCTAAGTGCAGTTCTATTCCACTAGGCAGTTGTGCGAAGTCATAAGCGCACAGTGAACGCCATGGCCGTTGCGTGCTCATGGGGTGACGAGGGAGCCACACACACTCACTGAAAGATCTTTATTGTACTGTCCGCACCGCCCGTCGCGATGAAGTTGCGCGACGGGTGATAGGTCACCGCGTGCACTGCTTCTCCCATCTTTGGCCGATGCGCCTACCCACAACAAACCGACAGGAACACAAGTCAGTTCCAACAGTTCAGCAGAGCAGCAAAACGCCACACTTGACGCACCGTTTGTTCAAATACGCAGTGGCGATCTGCAACTGACCAGACTCGCAATGAGCCGTCGTGACCTGAAAGCATAGCAGCAATGAAGCAATACGTCACTATCACGAGAATACCAAACACCGGAGCTTCACGACAGTAGGCAGCTTTCGTACCCCCAGAGGCGATGTACAACCCGGCTGCATCCACTGAAAGCGATGTGACCGAGTCCTGGTGAGCCGTAAGCGAGCCGACGCACTCGCCAGCTCGCATGTCGTACATCCGGATTTTTCTGTCTTGGTGGGCCACGATAGCGACTGGCATCGTTGGATGCACAATCAACTTCAGATTCGCAACAAAAACCCAAACGTTAGTACCACAATTACTGCGATGGCAGGCTTTGAAAGACAAGAGTAACACGCTCGTACCTTGTTCACTTGGCCCCCACGTCCCTTGGTGTCGACGTCGATTGCTCGTGTCAACTGAATAAGACGCTCTGCGGCGTAGTCAAACTGAGCGATCGATCCGTTTGTGTAGCCGACAACACACGTCTTTGGATCCGTGAGCATCGAGTGCACAGAAGTCGGTACCAACGAGCCACGAATGTTCGGCCCTGGAAATATAAACCACCACGTAAAATACAAGAATGCCCGTCAGCTTGCTACCACCGATTGAAAAAAAGGCAAGGGGCGTTTTGAACATACCAGATCCATTTGCATTGGTCTTGGTGGCACACCGTAGTTCACCTTGGAGTGTAAGTTCTGGTAGTGTCATAGATAACAAATACGTTTAAGCAGCATATCTTGACATGGAGATACCACGCACTGACGTACCTGAAGTAACCCCCCACGTCCGAACAACCCCATCTGCGCCAGCCGAAAACAGTGCGTTCGATAGCGGGTGCGCATGCAGATCCCAAATTGCGTCGTCATGGGCATCCTTCACCGAGTGCAACTTCATGCCCTCATACTCCTCGTACGTGTACGGTTCGGGCTTGTCACTCTCTATGCTTGGTAACTGGAACAGGTTCAGTGCTCCGTCACGACCTGCAGAAGCAAATGCGCCAGCTCGTCCAGGCTGGGCATCAGGGTAATTCTCAGCGCTAAACACGGCCAGTGCCAGTACGCTCTGCGTGTGCGTCCGCATTGTCACGAGTGAGTCCACTTCAGTCGCCCGCTGCGACGGCGGACCATTAGCCACACTCGACAGGCTCCACACCTTCACCGTGCAATCTTCACTACCCGATACCAGCAACGGCTCCGTCGGGTGGAACGCAAGCGCTCGCACTCCATCCTGAAAATAAAGCAACAGCACCAACGTTAAGCTCATCACAACCGGATTGCACGCATATCCACATAGAATGACCGTCGTACCATGTGCCCCGACAACTTCAGCTTCAATTTGTGCGGTCGGTAAGATCCCTTCGGTGCGAGCGCGATCACTGCAGGCTTCGTCAAGGTTTCAGTCTCAATAGTGCCTTCAGCAAGATCAATAAACCACCACAACCACGTCAGATGTCAGTCATCTTGCTTCTTGCTCCCAGTTCATCATCGCCGTCCACGTACGTTCGACTCGCTCGACTTCTCGACCAGATCCGGACGCGGATCTGTTCATCTCGCGATCCACCTCACGTCCTGAGCCCGAGGGCGTCCTGCTGAGCTCCCTCTCGACCTCTCGACCGGAGGCCGTCCTGCTCATCTCGCGCTCCACCTCGCGGCCCGACGCCGTCCTGGACATCATGCGCGGCCGCGAGATCTCCGTTCCCTTGCCCTGCGAGTTCTTGGGCGTGCTGGACGCGCTCTTGTTCCTGCTATCTGTTCTATAAATGCTGTAGGCCTTGGGGCTGCCTGCGGGCGACGGCAACGGCGACGGCTCGACGGTGCGTGCCGACTTGGACCGCTCCATGGAGCGCGAGACCGTCACGCCGCGCGAGACCTCGGCGCTCTCGGAGCGCGGCTTGGTGGCGATACCCCCCGTGCTGGACACGGCCGCGGGCGACGCCAAATAGCGACCGCGCTCCTGTCGCAGCGCGAACTCGAGCATCTTAACGCGCAGCATGGCGTCTTTGTAGGCCTGCTCCTGCTCGCTGCGCTGGTCCTCGAGCTCGCGCACCTGCGCCTGCAGCTTCTGGCGCTCCTGGTTCCACAGCGCTTCGTCGCTGGCCACGCTCGCGAACTGCCGCTGCAGGTAGCGCAGCGCTGCGTCCACGCTCTCCATGCTCGGGCGTCCGTCCGTCTACTGACTGTAGTGGCGTTTCCCCCCCTCTCGTGTGGGTCCTCTCTTCGCGTCGTCGCTTTGACTACGGCCACACAACGCGATCTCCTTTAAACCCCATAACCTCGCGCCGTGCTTGAAGTGCGCCCTTCTTTTCTGTACTAACGCCACACCCTAGCCACCGAATTGAAAATAAGTAGTGTGCACCACACTAGTGCGCCAGCCACAAACACTCTTGACGACACCCGCGCCCGCACATCGCCCCGCCATGTTCGAGACGCTGGTGACGGGGCTGCTGACCAGCGCGCTGGGTAGCTACATCGAGCCGCGGTGCTTCAGCAGCGACAAGATCAACGTGGCGGTCTGGTCGGGCTATGTGGTGCTCACGGAGCTGGAGGTCAAGCCCGAGGTGGTGGCGGAGCTGCCGGCCGTGCGGCTCGTGCGCGGCCTCGTGGGCTCCATCGAGCTCAAGATCCCGTGGAACCGGCTGCAGTCCGACTCGGTGGTGGCCACGGTGGACGACGTGTACCTGCTGCTGCGCACGGAGGACGACATTGACGCCGTCATGCGCCAGATGGACGAGTTCACGCTCCAGAAGAAGCTGCTGGAGGAGCTCTACGCCCAGGCCAAGAACCAGGAGCAGACGGCCGACGGGAACGAACCGACCAGCGGAGAGGATGGCTTCGCGGCCAGACTCGTCAACAAAATCATCGACAACTTGGAGGTGTGGGGGACCTTGGATCGGCCGATATTGTGATAGTTAAAGCTGACTTGCTATTTATTTTGCTGTTGATGTTGCTGTAGCTGCACATCAGGCGGATCCACGTTCGGATTGAGGACCATAGCAACGGGGATCATCCGTTCGCGATGGGGCTGACCATTGAGTCGGTGCACGTGCAGTCGACTAACTCTAACTGGCAGCCGTCATATGTGGACACCTCCAAGAGCAACGAACCACGGATTTTCAAGATTGTGGAGCTCAACCACTTGAGCGTGTACTGCAACCCGGACTGCGAGCTGCAGCGCGACCGTCAGATCGACTTTGAGACGTGCTCGGCGGAGGAGTTCTCCAGTGCGTTCAGCCGGGCGATCCCGAAACGGTTTGATGACCGGCATTTTCATCACATGCAGCTCTACCCGTCTCAGCAACAGCACCATTTCCTGCTCAAGCCGATCGATGCCAGCGCCAGGCTGATTGTGAACCGCGACGTTTTCGATGCGAATTTGCCCAAGTTTGAGATTGATGTTAACGTGTCGGAGGTGGCCTTCCGGTTAGAGGAGTCCCAGTATTGTGATATGCTGTATCTTGCATCGGCACTGCAGATCCCGGATCATTATGCGAAGTATCAACGGTATCGCAAGGTCAGACCGCAGGTAGCGGTATTTGATGATCCGGAGGAATGGTGGAAATACGCGATTACTTCTGTGATGGAGGATCTGAGAGCAAAGAAACAGCAGTGGACGTGGGGGTTCATGAAGGATCGTCGAGAGGATCGCAAGCGTTATGTGAACTTATGGCAGCAAAAGTCTCGACAGCTCCTGGAGCTTACAGATGTTGATTATGTTATCTCTGACAGTGAAGACAATGATGAAGCTGAAGATAGTGGAGATACAATTGAGGAGGATGACCAGGGACAAATTGGTTCGTCTCCGTTAGGCTACGCAAATATGCCAAGGCTCTCGTCTCTTGAGATTGATTTCGGGCTAGAAGAAATTGAGCGGCGCCGAAGTATCGAGGACGTTCTGTTTTTCCGCTACTTAGGCGACCTCGATGTTCGCAAGTTTCAGGCTTCCCGAGCACCTCGTGTGCGGCGTCGGCTACCAACGCCTCCAACACACAAATCAACTGCCTTTTCAGACAGTGAATCGGTGGACACAGAAGTCACCGAATCGAGCGTGCCAGCTGAGGTGCGGTATCGGTCATGGGGTGCGTGGATGTTTGGCTGGACGTCAAAGCTGGCAGCGCCAACTTCGGATGGGGAACCGGGACAGACTCCACATCGGATTATTCCAGAAGTGGAGCTTCGAGAGCTATTCAAGATCTTGGAAGAACCGTCACGACGGTCGAAAAAGCGGATGCATAAGCAACGGGACGTTGGTGGACAAGATGATGCGTCTGACTCGGAGTCCCAAATGGAGCTCAGCGAACTTTATCGTGTTACGGTGACACTTCAACGGGGCTCGCTAACTCTGTCGAGTGACCCCGAAACTAACAAAACTCTGCTTCGAGATGACCCGAGTTACGGGCGTAAATACGCTCCAACCGAATTCCTTCTCGGCACTTTTTCTCAGCTCCAAGTGGCTGCAGTGGCGAGGGATGAGACAGTAGTCGTGGATGTATCGTTACAGTCAATTGAGGCGTTTGATGAAAGCGCTGAAAGCTCGGCATTTTCGCGACTTTTGAGTCGAAAGCAGACCATTCGGCCTGCAGGCCCCGATTCGGACGACGTCAATGTGAGCAAGCTCTCCGGTGTCGTGTTCCTGATGAGCTATGAGATAAATCCCGCGAATTCTAGCGCGGATGCCTCGTTGTTTGTTCACATGGAGCCACTAGAAATCGTGCTGTCCCCAACAGCGCGATGCTGGGGTCGTTTGGCGCAGTTTATGGATACGCCTGCGAGCTTGGGACTGTGGGATGAGCTTGAAGTCGCATCATTTAATGATATTGTCAATTTGAAGGCAAGAACGGAAGCCAAGCTGGATTACGTGATGGAGAACCGCATTGCCCTGGCTGTGGACCTACGCATCCAAGCACCAGTTATCATTATCCCTGAGAGCGACACAGATTTCAATTGCGCCCGTCTTGTAGTTGATCTTGGACGAATCAACTTCCGAACAGACCGTCTCAGCCAAATGGACAGTGAGAGGATGAGTGTAAGCTCGATGGGTGGTCCACCTTCCAGCAGATCAGCAGCGGGGTCGCTTGCTGTGCTTAGCCCGTCTCATTTTCGGGGGAATGTGAATCCAAATACTTCCTTCGTTCAGCAGCTTTATGATGAAGCGGAAAGAGGAGAAGGTGCAATTCGCTGGAAAGAAGAATTCTACGACAAGTTTAGTCTCTCCATCGCGAACATTCATGTGTTACTGATACCTTACGGAAAGACGAGTCGAGTTCAAGATGATGGTACTGGGAACCATGGCATGAACTATCCGTCTGTGTCCCTCCCGCCATACCTTACAGACATCTATGACGAGGAGCAAGAGTACGAGCTTATCGAGCGTTTCAATATTAACGTCACCGTGCGGATGTCTATTTTACCGCTCGACGCCACGTTGACACGATTCTACGTTCACGCCGACCTTCCAGCATTGACGTTCAACCTGTCGCTTGAGAAGTATTTCCAACTGATGGCATTGGGTGATCGATTCAGCGTGGCAAACGCCGAGGCACCGAAAAAGGCCCGTAAATATTCGGATGGCGGATTTTATTCCCCAGAAGCTGCGTATGGAGATGCTGAAATGGGCATGCCGAATCCGGACGATCGGTATGAGGCAATGAGAAGAGGGAGCTTTCTCAGCACCTCAGCACTAAAGAAGTTCATGCTAAACGATAGTGGCAGCGCTCCGCCGTCGACGACAGGTGCGCAACCACCGGATGATGGAGGAGACTCGGATGAAAACTCAAGTGTGGAAAGTGACGATACCTGGTTTAGTATCACTAGTGGAAACCTGGATATGAGCGCCTCGGCACTGAGCGGAGACGTAGCTGGCGAGTTGGAGCGAAGCTTGTCCATATCTGATCTGGTTGATTCTGATACTGCACCGGTGGAAGACAGTATCAGTGTCAACATACCACCACGATCAGAAAGGAGGGCTCGAAAGAGGCCCCGACCGTTTACCCCTGGCGGAACTTCAAAGCTTCTGGATCGGAGATTAATTGTTTGCTCCTTTACAGTCCCTTTGATATCGGTGCAGCTGAAGAAGCCTCGGTCGTCTGCGGTATCTTCATATGCTTCGTACCGCTACGATACAAGTGATTTTGATGAGGACCCTGCAGACAATGGAACGATTTTGGTGAAGCTTCAAGGTTTTCGCGTTCGAGTAGGACAAAAAACTCTGTCAACTCAAGTGAACGTGAGTCTGATGTCGCTAGAAGTTGAAGATTTTCTTGATGCAAGTGGACGGTCGACGCAGTACTTGTTGTTTTCGTGTCCGACCATCGCTGCCCCTTTTTCGATTAAGGCTCCGGTGCGTCGTGGAGGAAAATTCCCTGGTTATTCTGCCCAACGAAGGCGACCAACAAGGCAGCGAGAACGAGTCATTTCGTTTCAAGATGGTAGCACGAAAAACAGTGATGGTTTGCGGTCCATAGCCCCAGAATCGTTATTGGAGTTGGGATTCAGCTCTTTGAAGGATCAGAAAAGCGGCAACGAGATATTACGGGACGTGGATCTGCAGCTCGGGTCGGTACAATTTAACTTCGACCAGTCCTACGTCTGCTCGTTGCTGGAATTGTTCGAAGATTCTTCGTCACAACTTGCGCTGGTTCCTGTTTCATCACGCGGCGGTATGAGAGGCGGCGACATCGTACCCGATACGGATGACGGTCTACCTCCTCCATTTGAGCTCACACCCACTATTAAGCAAGAGTATTCAATGCCCGTAAACCTGACGGAGTCTGTTCGCGCGGATCTGGAGCGAGCGAGGAATACTTTGTTCGAGCAGACTCCAGATAAGAGCCAAGTGATGGAGGGCGGGAACGAACCCCCTTCGGTTGCGCTGAAGCTTGGCGTCCGACTGCACTCTGTCTCCATTTGCTTCTCAGATCGTGGTGAATCGATAGCGTCCGTTGCCATTTTGGATTCCTTAGTGCGTTTTGGCACGGGGAAAGCAGGTCAGATTAACGTATCTGGTATGGTAGGCGATGTGAAGGTGTTTGATCTTACGTCAAGGAAGCGCCAAGAAGATGGACTGGGCATTAGTGGTGCACCGATGCGTGGGCTTGAAGTCTCATCGGACTTCATCGAGATTTTTGGGTTGGACACTTCTGCTGCTTTCGCGACTGAAGATGCGCAACAGGTTTTTAGCGTCGAATGTGTAATCTCAACTGACTTGGGGTCAAAATCGCGTGCTGCTGCTGAAGATGGAGAGGAGGCACAAGTACAAGACAAGAAGTCGAGACTTAGCTTATCTGTGCAGCCAGTGCGGCTACTTGCACAACCCGAGTTTGTCGAAAGCGTCGCGAACTACGTTGTAGATGGGCCGCTGAGAGCTCACTTCTCAGCCAAGCGACCTGCTTTGAGTGAACCTGACATGGACGTGGAGCGTAAACGTGTGGGCTCTTTTGGAGCAGAATTCCAGTTAGCCTCGAGATTTTCTCCGAGTCTGCGTGTAGACCAACCGCCAGAAAGTTTGACGCCGTTTTTCGATGCTGTTGATACGTCGAATAGAGATGCGAGACAATTCAATGTCGATGAGTCGAGCCCTCCTACGCCCCCGAGTTGGCACGCTGAAGAGGGTGATTCGCGTGAAAAAGCATCGAGCAATGCAAATGGCTCCGAAATAGGAGAAGACCCGGCATTGGTCCTCGCTCGCATTTTCGACAACTTTGATTTGGATATCAAGTTCTCCCACCCCTGCGTGGTTCTACCCTCCACACCACTGAAAGACATACGTGTGTCGCTCCAGTCTCAGCCCTACAGAGGCATCGTGCTCGACTTTGGAACGATAGCAGCTTCAGTGCGCCGAGAGGCACACGCGGAGTTGCTTGAGGTACCAGACTGCGCGTCATATCAAACTACTGTAGCTGTTGAAGACTTGCAGATTACATCTCTGGCAGACCAAACAGCCATCCTCGATCGATCCGGCTTTCAAGTGCGATGCAGTGTTCCAATGCCGGCAATGACCAAGGAGCACAGCGAAGAAGGCCGGAAAATGGATGAGCCTGATATTGCTGTGGACGTCGACATTTATCCTGTATGCGTCAATGTCAGTGAAACAAATGTGTGTCTAGCACTGGAAGTTTTGTACGAGGCGATCATCCCGATCTTTGATACAGTGCAGGGGGTGATTCACCAAATTGAAAGCTACGAGGGGGCATCCGTGTTGGACTCTGCCAGTGTCCCTGGTGGCCTCAAAGGAGAAGATGGATTTGCAATGCCTGGTCCAGACGAGGAGGCGACCAAGTGGGGCCAGCTAACGCTTCATTTCATGCTCGAGGAGTTCAAGGTAGCTCTTATCTCGTACTCAGAGGCACCTCATCAGTTTGAGACATGGATGAGAAGCGTCATTGACATCCCTGATGAGATTTCGTCACGCGAAAGCAGCGGTGGTGCTTCATCAGCAGCTCAGGGTCGGTCGTATCCTCAGCATTTCATGGGGCGACGAGGGAGTTTCCCGAATGAGATTCCTTGTTGTGTCATTGGCGAAGTTGCCTTGGTTGCATTGGAAGCGAATGTTGCACTGGGCCTAGGCGAATCTCCGCTCGCAGACAGTGGAGCTCGTCTTCAATGCGAGTTCTCCTTGCAAGAAGCGGTCATTCGTGATAAAATTGCAGATTCCACGGTACGTGCTCTTGCGTACAGCGGCATCGTTCTCTCTTTAATGCTAACCGTGTCCTCTTTGTAGGAGTTCCTGACTCACCTTTTTGGTCCGGTTCCTGGGGCCCTTTTGGAGCGTATGGAGTCTCGAACATCCATTTCGTCTGACGGGTCATCTTTTTCTTTTCTGTCTCGGGACGAAATGATTCCTCCATTGCTTCAGCCTCCCGTTTCTCAGTCGTCAAGATTAGATGTATCATCGTCACAGCTTAGCGGGCTCTTGACAAGCAGACAGGGTGATGCTGCTGTGACGATAAATTCGCTCGAGTTGTCTGTATCTTCTGCTCGATTTATTCTTTTGCCGAGGACCCTGCTTCGATTTGAGCACTTCGTGCTTGACGTGTTCTTAGCGGCCAGCAAGAAGAGAAATGAATTGGAGATTCAGCGGGACGAAGCGATGGCTAATAACCCTCCTGGAGTTGAGAGCTCGGCGTATGTTGACGCGGGCATCGCTCCCGACGATAACCGAGGAGAACGACAGGAAACGCGTTTTACTGTTCCACCACTTCGCCCACGAGCTGATAGCATATCTGAGTCGTTGAAAGACGACCTCAATGCTGTTCGATCGGCATTTATGTCTCCGCTGCAACGTATGCTGAGCTCGGCTAGTGCGAAAGAGGGACGCGCTCCTGGGAGCTTCACATCTCGCGCGATTGCAGAAGAAACTGGGAGCGGAACTTCAGTGGCATCTAAGATCAAAGCTCCTCTGTCAGTGGACAAATCCGATGCCAACAGGAAGAAACTTACGATTCCTCAGTGGAAAGTTGACATGCACTTTTCGAACTTGCAGATGTGGGTGGTTTCCACCGACCGCAAGGCCGATGCGGCTGGATGCGTGCTGTCCAGTCAATTAGTCGCGAAATTTGACAGTGTGCTTGACGGCACCGCAACGTCTGCTTACCCCGACTCCAGCGAACTTGTGGCAGCATCGGTTAGGTTGAGCAAAGTGGCGGTACTTGTTGGTTCACCGAAGAGCAATAGTGTCACGCCTGAACCGCAACCAAAGCCTACGCATCACACGGGGACACTTGTCGAGAATTTTGAGGTGGACGTACAATTCGCGCTTCGCCAGTGTTTCCGACCTGCATTCGAGGAAGCTATTGACCCGGAAAGCAGTGATGATGTAAGTGACAAGAACAGTTATTCGAGTAGCCGGGATGCAGCCAGCGGGGATAACACAGTCGAGAATAGCGACGAGGACGCGAAAGCACGACCGTGGATTAACGCTTCACCTACGGATAAGAATGACGCAGCGTCGGTGGAATTACCTGAACTGTTCCTACGTGACGTCCCATCGGAATGGCAAGAATGGATTCTCAGTGAACCGACTGTGCGCATTAACCAGGTTATCTCCCACATAGCCTACCGAGATTTGCCGTTGTTACTGAAGATCTCGGCAAGCTTGACTAGCATGCTTGGGGCCGAGAAAAAGATTCGAAACACTTTTATCGCTCGGTTAAAAGCGGCTGCTGATGATCTTGACTGGTCGGAATTGCCGGACGCAACGGGAGATTATTCCGAGTACGCTCATTACTTCGGCGCAGATGACACGGACGACAACGAGCCATCAAGAGAGGATATGCCATCCGCTCCTCATCTTGCTGTTCTTACTCGCGCGTCGCTGATATCGAGTGGCGTTCAATTCCGAGTGATCAACAATATCGTGGATCAAGCTTCACCAGTTGTGGAGATTGATTCAAAAGCAATTGAAGTTCTTCTGCGTTCAGATTCAAACTCGATGCTCGAAATTTCCGCAAGCTGCAGCGTTGAAGCAATGTATCAGAATCTGCGTCTCGTGACGATGGAGCCTCTCATTGAACCGTGGAGTGTCCGGGTGAATCTTTCTCAGCATCATTCGCAGCAGCATGATTTTGCTGAAAGGGAGCAACCAGCGCTCTATCCTTGGAAACTAGACATCACATCAGACGTCTTCCTCCAGCTGAATTTAACAGATGCACTGATTGCAAACTTGGTGGCTGCCAACAGAGCTTGGCGGTGGGTAGTTAATGCTGGGGGTGATTCGCGTGAGATGACAGAGTATTCAACGTATTGGATCCGGAACAACACTGGAATGCCACTACGATACTGGGGGTCTTCATATAATGAACACTCTCTCGCGCCTGGACAAGAAGAACCTCTTAGGTTCAACAAAGAACAACCAAGAAGTGATCAAAGAGACGGAAGCGAGACGCGTCGAAAAGGAGGTCGGCGTAACGCCTACGTCCGTGGTCGCCAGCTCTTTATTGCCGTCGAAGAAGAATATCCGAGCGACAGTCTCTCCAACGTTCCGAGAAAATGGCAAAGCGAAGCCCCCATTCCAGTCGACCAAGTCGATTCGCGCATGTATGCTCTGGTGGATTTTGAGGCGGATATTACGGCCACTCGGATGAGGAAATGTGAGTGCGTAATTGACGTACTGGTGGAGCGTGGATGCAAGTACTTTGTGGTGCGCTCAACACTGCTTCTTG
Source organism: Phytophthora chlamydospora (assembly GCA_012295415.1). NCBI lineage: Eukaryota > Oomycota > Peronosporomycetes > Peronosporales > Peronosporaceae > Phytophthora > Phytophthora chlamydospora. The sequence continues at coordinate 27,756 of JAABLK010000181.1, read as the reverse complement.
AGAATCAGACATCATCTGACCTTGAAGTCGAATTTGTACCTCCCCAACGGCGTTCGGTGTCACGATCGTGGAGAGCAGGGAATGCTCCACCTGGTCACATTATTCCGATCTGGAAGAAGATTGTCAAGGCTTCCTCTGTTGTCCCTGTGCCGGTGCATATTGTATCCTCCGGTGAAGGCTACGTGATGGTGCGCCCGCCCGAGATTAATGGCTCCGATAGTACAGATGGCAGCAACGGCGTGCTCCCGAAGGCCTACGCCAAAGAACGGGTGCATCTTCCGCTCTTTGACCGTGGAAGTTCGTCTGCCAACGAGAATATGACACATTTGGAGACGGACGAGTCAGGTCAAGCCCAGTGCACTATCAAATTCCGACGATTGTACAGCGACCGTCCGGTTCGTCCATTCATGATGAATGTTTGCCTCTCCAATGCGAGTAGTGCATTGTATCACCGCACGCTGTCATTCCACCCACCACTGATCGTGCATAACTTGACCGCCGGGCCACTTGATTTCTGCTTGGCTACTCCAAGTGACTGGTCGCCTGCGGTGGAAGCTGTCACGCTAACGAATGCAGGCATGAATGCTGCATCTGGATGGGAAACGCGTGAACAGCGTTTGCGTGAGCGGGGAACCATCAACGTTGCCGATTCGCTCATTTGGCATTTGTCGAGCGAGGAGACACCCCTCGAGTTGAGTGTTCGAATGAAGGGTTTTGATTGGAGCGAGTCGCTTGAACTCGAGGAAGACTTGGGGGATCTTGTACGGATCAAGATGAAAGACCTAGTGAGCGATGCGCATCTTTATATTACTGCAGAGATTCGGATGAGCAAGGGTCATTGCCGCGAACTCTTCCTTTACGTGCCTTACTGGATCGTTAACCTGACGGGCCTCAAGCTTGAGTACGAATACGAGGAGGAGCGAATGGGGCGCGAGCATACAACCACGTACGTTTTCATGCAATTTTCAGAGTTGGCATCGGTACTGGATTGCTAACACCCGTGCATTTGCTTGCAAACTTTTGTGTCATTAGGTTGCTGGCTGGACAAAAACGCTTGGATCGTGATGAGCTTTTACTAAAAGAAAGCCAGAGAGCCAAGGCGGCTCGACGAGATCGCAATCCGCATTTGCTTCACCCTGTTCCAGTTGAAGACCAAGAGTGCGCGGATGAAATGGGAGACTTGATTGAACGGAGCACTGCATCCACACGGAGCGCTTCACCTGATCGGCGTGAAAGCGAGCGCAAGCGACGTCATCCTAGGCTTCTGCCGAGTGTACCTCCGGTGAAAGGTCTATTGGATCTGCTTCCAAAGACTATCGAGTATGACCCGCGCAACATGGGGCAACTGGAAGTCCTGCAGGCTTGCCATTCCGATTATCGAATGGACCGTGGTTGTGTTCGCCTGCGAGTTAGCAACGAAAGGGAGATGGCCGCACTAGACGCGAGAAAAGAGAATGGACAGCGGAAGTGGTCTGACCCGTTCGTGTTGGACCAAGCCGGCACAATTGGCGAAATTGAAGCGGACGACTACGCAGCGAATCGAAAGTTCAGCATTGGGTACTCGATCATTCCTGCAAAGGGCCAGTACTCACGGACGAAGGTAATCATGCTCACGCCGCGGTTCATGCTTATCAACACGATGGACAGTGCCATTGAGGTGTGTCATTCAACGTCGAAGATGATGACCCCATCTGTGATTGACATGGCGAATTCGAGTGGATCGATGCCAAATTCCCGAGTGATGTCACCGGTCAACCCTGTCGTCCAGTTGGACGCCGGAGCGTTTGCCGATTTCCACTGGACACTTCGATTCGCCAAGACACGCACGATTCGGTGCCGTTTTGTAGAATATGGTTGGTCATGGAGTGGGGCTGTGCCGCTAGTTGAATCCGGAGAGTACGCTGTTCGGATGCGCCACGAATCTACGCGTGAAAGCAAACTCGTGCGAGTGACACTGAAGCTGGACTCGTCTTGCGTATGTGTATATTTCCGGGAAGAACGCACGACGGCACCTCCGTATCGTGTGGAGAACTACTCGTTGGAAACGCTGCGTACGCATCAACACCGCGTGCGCCGTAGCGAAATTTTGCTGCCTCATCATAGTCTGGACTACGCTTGGGATGAACCGACTGAAGAGCGCTTGCTTGTGGTGGACATGCTACCGTCGGCTGCTGGAGACAACAGTCGACCTCTGCGTATCGGCAGCTTTGATTTGGATAAAATTCAACGTTACCCCGATGCACTAGGCGGCACGTTAGGCATTGAGATCTCGACCGATGGACCGACACGAGTGCTGCGATTTACGGATACAAGATTGCGTGGGGAGAAGACCGTTCCAGCCAACACTCATGCCCCTAATGACCAGACAGTGAAGGCGGAAGTGAGTGAGGGTAGTGCTTTGCAGCTTCTTCAACGCTTTGTGACTGTGCCTACAGTGCATGCGGCACTGCATCTTCAGGGTGTTGGCATTTCAATTGTTGACAGCGCGCCCAAGGAGCTGGTATATATGTCCGTCTCTGGGATTGCTTTGGAGATCCTTGCCAGCGAGGATGACCGAAACAACAGCAGTGCAACAATAGCTGGAAGCGCCGCATCACTGTCACGGCTTGAGCGCGAGACGCGTCCGCGGATTATTGCTTGCTGCCTCGAGGTGAATGATGTTCAAGTGGACAACCAATTGCAGGTGACACCATACCCTGTGCTGCTGCGCTTCTCAAATCCAAACGGCAGATCCCGGATAGTGAACGGTCAAACTGTGAGCATTCCGGTGTTGCAGCTGGGCCTCGTAAAGCACGATGAGTACGCCGGTATTGAGTTCATAAGGCACTTCAGTGTCAGCGTTTTACCGGTGCACATTCGAGTGGATGGTGCACTGCTGTATCAGCTACTTCCACTTTTGGTCCACGCCAAAATCTATGGCAGCAGTGGAAAGGCCAGTACGACGACCAAGAAACGAGCAGTTGTGCTGGTGAACGGCGACAGTAACAGCGATGAAGCCTCTCGAGCTGCCCACAGCCATTTGCTGCTCAAGGACTTCAATGCCAGCCTGGAAGTTCCGGTGAAGGTTCTCGAAGCAGCTCAAAAAGACGGCACGACGTCGGCGGGGCCTACTACGTCTGGTCCCACCACACCTACGACAAAACTCGTAACGCGAAGAAACAGCAGCCAGCAACAGCTCGTAAGCCCACGCCGCAACCAGCATACTGCCCTGGCAGCGGAGATCCAGCGCTACACAGCAGCCACATATGGGAGTCTCAGTGCTATTGCTGCGAAGGACGAGCAGAAGAAACTCTACTTCGAAGAGTTCCATATCGACCCCATTCGCGCGACGGTCAGCTTCTCGTTCGGTGACAGTGCGGGTGCTATTGTGGATGGTCACATGTCTTCTCTGTCCCACGCGGCGGCGTTGAGTGATTCATCGTCATCGCGGGAGTCATCTGTCATAACGGTTGGCCCGCTACGACTGATATTGAACGCCATCGGTACCAGTCTGACCAAGATTGCCAATGCTCCGTTCCAGCTAAAGGCGTTGCACATCCACAACTCGTTCGTGCAGCCCGATGCTTTGGCAACAAGGCTGGCATCTCATTACCAGAGTGAGGCACTTCGTCAGGCCTATGTCATCTTAGGAAGTGTTGACGTGCTGGGCAACCCGATGATCGCGTGGAAGAACCTTCGTAGCGGTTTCCAAGATTTCATTTCCGAGCCGGCACATGGTCTTTCGCAGCGAAGTCCACAGGCTTTTGCTTTCGGTGTCGGTCGTGGTTCACTGTCGCTCGTGCGGGCCTCCGTCTATACCTTCTTGGACTTTAATACGCGCATCCTAACGGCCTTTTCGCTTGGACTATCGGAGGCGTGTCTTAAGCTGGACGACTACACAGGCTATCCGGCAACGCGGCACATCTTCCAAGGTCTCGTGCAGGGTGTCTCGGGTGTCGTGGTGGCGCCGATTCACTCATTCGAAGTCAATGGCGCGCGTGGCGTACTGCCTGGGTTGGTGGCTGGCGCCTTTGGCGTCGTGCTTAAGCCTTTGTTGGGCTTCTCTTTGGCCACAGCAACCACTGCCGCAACGCTCCGAGATGCTGTTGACCCTAACACGAAGGCTTTGTTGGTACGAGTGCGACCGCCGCGTCACATTGATCTGCGGACGAAGAGACTTAAGGTCTATTCGTACGTGGAGTCTTTGGGCGAGGAGATTGTGAGTAAAATTCGCGGTGGTCGCTATCGCGCTGATGGATATCTGGGCCACGTGGATCTGAAGGGAACTCACCAATGCTTTCTGGTCACACGCAAGCGCATTCTGTTCTTGAACGTGAAGGGTTTGGCATCGGCACAAATGACCAAGTACGAAGTACAGTGGGAACTGTTGGCCGAAGAAGTTGTGATGGTGGATTGCTCAAGGACGCCTCACGAACAGATCGTCACGATCTACTACATGGAGGACGAATTCCGTGCAGCAAGTGGAGCTGGCCACAGCGCAAGCGCTTCAAACGGATCGAATGCCGTGACCGCAAGCCGCCGTCGAACTCCAGGTGTTCCTCGAGGCATGTTCTTGCAGAAGCACGAGGTGGCATTGCCAGATTCGAAAGTGCTGTTCGTTCAAGCCATGCTGCAACAGCAGGAGCGCTCGCTGCTGACGAAGATGAACAGCTACACCAAGGATGGCACGCCGCACCACGTGAGTCCGATGTCTTCACTGACGAGGACAAACTCGATGGAGCTCAGCACAGCGTGGCAGCCTCAGCACCCGTTCATGCCGCTGCAATATCCGATTTTCCGATTGCCGCCGACGCTGCAACAGACACACAGCTTCGCGAACCTTACGCTCCCGACGCCATCGCACTCAAACTCACCTGAACCTCAGCAGCGGACCCTTTCTCCGAAATAAGGCAATAGGATACCTAAGTTTGCCTGTAAACATGTTTTCTTTCAGCTAGATCCTGCACCGAGGTGCGCTTATCTCTTCAATTTATTCCTTCATCTACTCAACGTCAGCAACTTGAGCTTCTTCGTGAGGCAATCCTTCGCCCTCGTGCTTGCGTTGAGCGTCCCACATACCTGCGTAGAGGCTTCCAGCCTGTGCCAGCAACTCGTCGTGTGTACCTCGTTCACCAATGGCACCTTGTTGCATGACGATGATCTGGTGCGCGTTGCGAATCTGTAGGAAAACAAGGAAACGTTAGTGCGTGTGTTGCCTTTTCAATCAGTGAATATGATGCGAACAGCGTACCGTGGACAAGCGATGCGCGATGACGAGCATCGTGCGGTTAGCCTTGAGTCGGTTGAGAGCTGCCTGGATCTCCTGTTCCGTCACCGTGTCAAGAGCTGAAGTAGCCTCGTCCAGAATGACAAAGGGCGGATCCTTCAGCAGCGTACGTGCAATGGCAACACGCTGCTTCTCACCCCCAGAGAGCTTTAGTCCGCGCTCGCCAACCTTCGTGTTCCACTGGTCCGGAAGCTTCATGATGAAGTCGTAGATGCGCGCAGCCTTGGCCGCTTCGACAACCTGGTCGAAGGTAGCATTTAAGTTGCCGTACTTGACATTACGAAGAATGGTGTCGTTGAAAAGCACCGTATCCTGAGGAACGATGCCGATAGCTTGGCGCAGTGACTCCTGCGTCACCGTAGCAATGTTGTGGTGATTTACCAAAATCTTGCCGGCGTTGCATTCATAGAAACGGAAAAGCAAGCGTGAAATGGTGGTCTTGCCGGCACCTGTCTCACCCACGAGTGCCGTAGTCGTGCCGCGCGGAATGGTGAAGTTCAAGTCCTTGACTCCTGTAGTAGCGGGCTGCGACGGGTAGTGGAAGGACACGTGGCGGAAAACCACGTCAATGCCGTTCTCCGTGTCGTATTGACACACACCAAGCGTCACGGCGTCAGGGGTGTCCACAATGTCAGGTTCCACCGAGAGCAGCTCGCTCAGCTTCTTCATATCAACTACCGAGTTGATCACCATGTTGTAGATACCGCCAAGGAAAAACAGCGGCGCGAAGAGGTTCGTGAGGTACACGGAGATGGCGATGAACGCACCAATGTCAATTCTGCGTCCACTGTTCTCATCGACTACGTGCGGGGCAGCCAGCGCCAGTGCCGCGAGGACGGTGATCTGGATGATGACAGCCTGCGCACCATTCAGCACGCTAAGCGAGGCTTGCACGGACACCGAGTAGCGCTGGTACTTTTCGATCACCTTGGAATATTCCTCAACCTCGTGGCGCTCGTTGCCAAAGTACTTGATGGTCTCGTAGTTCAGCAGTGCATCCGTAGCCTTATCGTGGTACTCGTTGTCGTGGCGCATCGAGGCCTCGCGGTACTTCTTGCGCCAGAGCGTGATCTTAATGGTCAAGTACGCGTACACCACAAGGCTCGAGAACGCCACAAAGCTGAGTCCCGCGAGCTCGAAGTGCATGGCGAAGATCACAATCACCACTACCGACTCTGCCAACGTCGGGATCAGGTACAAGAACACGTACGACACGACACTGTTGGCGGACTCCACTCCACGGTCCATCGAGCGCAGAACGTCGCCGAGTTTCTTCTGCACGTGCCAGTCGTACGACAGCGACTGCACATGCTCATACGTCAGCGTCGCCAGCTCAATGTACGCCGTCTGCTTCACCTTGAGGTAGATGAGCGACTGCAGCTCCTTGAACAACTTGGACACCAGCGTCAGGGCGCTGAAGATGGCAATGTCGCGGATAGCGCCGCCAACATCCTTCGCCACCAGCGCGTTCGTCGCCGACGCCATGAACAGCGGCGCCGCCAGGTTCGCCAGCTTGCTCAAAATCAGCACAAAATACGTGCTGCCAGCACGCATCTTGTTCGTAAACCCATGCGGCCAAAAGTAGGGCTTGAGGATATACACGAGCTTGACGAACGAGATGCCGCGCGGCTTGGCGGGCTCGGCGGGCTTGTCCGCCGCCACCTGCGGCAGAGCTTCGCTTTCGGCCGGTGGCGGCGTGCGGATCGAGTCCATCAAGTAGGCAAGGTTGACCACCTCCAGCACCGTGAAGATAAGCGGCAATGAGTTGGCGACGTTGGCGTCCACCAGGGCTTGCTTCTCCTCGTTAAGACGGGAAATGGCGTCCAGCTTGAAGGCGTCGACCGCCAAGACGCCCAGGAACGCGAGACAGAAGAGGTTGACAGTCCATGTGGCCACGCGAGCATCGGGCCAGCGCGTGGCCATCAGGAAGAGCGCGCTCTTGATCACCGTGGCCCAGACGGGCAGCCCCCAGAAGCGCCACTGGGGCTGCTGCAAGTCCAGTAGCCAGCCCATCCGCGTGAAGGCCGTGCCGCCCAGGCTGAAGCTGCACACAGCAAGCAGACTGGCCAGGTCCCAGGCCAGCAACAGCAAGAGACTGAACTGCATGCACAGCATCTGGCGCTGCGCCGACTTGCGCCGTCGCTTGGGGGACAGCGGGTCGCTCTGGCTGTCGCTGTCGCCGTCCACGTCGTCATCTCTCCAGCGAGAGTAAGCCTTCTGCTTCTCCTTGGCGTCCAGCTGCTCGCTCACATTCCCCAACAGGGGCGTGGCTTCCTTCGGGGAGCTCTGCGTCGTCATGGCGAACTCAGTGCCACTTGGCTCGACAAAAGTCAATTCGAAACTGAAGTGCGGCAGTTGCAGAGTCAGCCGTTGCAAAAAGTGGCTCGCGAGAGGTCGACGCTGATTGGCTGATTGGACGGATGACGTATCCAAAGAATGGTGGTTAAATTGACTTCATTAAAACAGTATACAAAATACACGAATCGTACTTAGTACGGAATCAACTTGGATTACAATACTTCATGTACTGGTTTAATAAAGTACATTTGACCAATTCTCAGATCCGTCTAACGGTTTGCGTTTGCGTATTGATGAGCATAGCAACACGGACGGAGATGGTATATGTTGACAATAGGATATTGACGTTGTTCTAGCAGCTTGAGCCTTGTCTTCCGGTTTATGCTGATATTTTAGTACGTTTTTATTACTCCTTGCTTCAAAAGTAACTCGCGGAAATGATACACTTTTTAGAACTGCAAAACTGTGAAGCACCACATGATCTGAGAACCAAACCTTGGCAATTCAAGGCTGGCTTCGTTTCGTTTGGCACGCCTTCTAAAGGCCAAGAGACGACAGCAAACCATCTAAACCGATTTAAATAAGGGGCTGCGAGTTATGGCCTTCTCGATGATCTACCTCTCTATCGCAGCGTACCTTCGACGGTAGTGTACGAATTCAATTTGACGGTCAGAGGATCGGTTCTCACACGGTCAGATCTTCGATTCCGGACGAGCTGCACCGCTCGATCCGCGTGATGTCCCAGTCTCGGTCATCCGTCGGCGAAAAACTGTGGGTCACCGCTGCTGCGAGTGTGTCAGGCGAGAACATGCTGGCAGCGGCGGGCGACACGGCGGGCGATCCATCCGAGAGCGGGACATCGCGACTGGCATCCACTTCGAGGTTGTGCTGCGGGTGCTTGCTCACGAGCTTGTCCAAAGCCTGCCGCATCAGCCGGACCGCGGCTTCTTTTGCGGAATCGCTCGAGCCTCGTTCTTGCAGGATACGAAGAACATTTTCGTGGCTCTGGATCGAGATCAGCAGCGCTTCCGAGAAGGAAGCCATGTCGATATCTCCCAGATCCAAGTCTTCCACAGGCGTCGCTACGAAGTTTGCCAGATAGACGTCGTGCAAAACTAGCACATCTGTGAGTTCCTGATACTGGTACCGAAACGAATCGGCCGCCACAAAGTGCTCTGGGTCCCAGCGTGGCCATGTCTTCGCTGCAGCCGCTACTTTCACCTTTCCGAGCTCGGTTGCGATGCACTCCTGAAGACGCTGCCTCATACTAACTGTCCAAATAAGCGTGGCGGTGCTGATATCTTCGGTCGTTTGCATCTCGAGGATAAACTGGTCAGGGGATGAGCGCAGAATCTACATGACCACAACAAAACATACGAGCACACGATCAGTATTGAGCGCCAGCACAGTAGATAATCCAATCAACTCACCCGAACAAAACTTGGTGTCAACAATTGACACAAAACTTGAGCCGGCAGAGACGGGGGCGAAGCATTCTTTGGTCCGAGACATGCACGTAACACCAACGCAGCGCTTCGAATTGCGCCGAAGAACCGCGATGGAACCCGCTGTGTTTCCTCATCGAGAGTTCTGTCACCGTTGGAATCGCTACTGGTCATGTCAGCATTGTTCGGCTGCTCAGTTTTGGCATCCTCAACTTGACCATCTTCAGCATCAGATGTTTCTGATTCGCTCCGTTCATCAGTAACTTGGGACTCTGTTCGGCGCCCCGGCTTGTCAAGCTCTTCTGCCGGACAGAAGGCCACGGTATCTAACAGTGACAGTAGACCCCCGGCATTGACCACTAACGCGCGAAGCTCATCGTAGTGGCACAATTCACCAAGACAACTTAGACACACACTCGCTGCGTCGATGTCTGCGTATTGTGTAATGATCTGGCGGGACGCAAGCTCGATTAGTGCAGTCACCACCTCCGGGTTCTTGGTTATAGCGCGAATTCCCGCTTCCTGCTGCCTGGCCAGGATAGATAGAACGTCTGTCGATCGATATAACAGCACGCGCGCCATATTCTGGGTGCTCGGGTTGCTACGCCGACGGGGGCCAAAAATTTCCACTGTTTGTAAAATCTGCTGAAACGCTGGGCTGCGCATACGCACGAGAGAGTCCGCCAGCGCACTCAAACCCTTTTCTTCGAGGAAATCTCGACACGCTGCAGTATTGACGCTACGCGTCTCAGGAACGGACAGGATGGTAACAAAAAGCTCCAGTGACAAGATCCCGCGCACTTGGTCCACCTCACTGAGCATCGAGCGACGAAGAGGAGCCAACAAAGACTGGTAAAACTCAGTCTTGATCTTCACGTCGGCACAATACGCTGGGACAAGTCGAGCTAAGGCCTTGAGAATCAGCACCTGCACCTCCCACGGCTCAGCAGCACACGAACTGCCACTGCTTGTCGAAGGTTGACTCAGAGATGGAGGCTGTGACGGTGGTGATGGCAATGGGCCGACACTTCCGGCGTATCCAGACTTTCGACGACCAAGTTGCACCAGCTCCTCAAAAAGCGCGTTTATCAACTCGCTATACATTTCGGACGTCCACTCATTCAAGAATTCACCGTCGCCCTCAATGTACGATCTCAAAAAGATGTTGCCGATGAACAGGTCGTCGTCTTCGTAGTGGTGGTCTGCGTCGTCGTCCACAAACAAATGCTGTGTCCCGGTCGACTCGTTATTGCCCAAGTACTTGTGCTTCAGGTATCGATACAATCGCACACGTTGCTTTCGACCCCAGTTAACATCTGCGGCACGCTTCTGGGGTGCATTGAACGTATCGGCGAATACCTCAGCACTGACGGAATTTAGCAGCCGTCCCATGCCACATCCACCAAACCCGAGTGCATCATTCAGCAAATTGTTAAATTCGCAAGAAGATGCCGTGGCACCCTTGGATCCACTACCACCACGTGAGTTTGGAGGTAACGCACTGGACTCTTTCAGAAACTCAGCTGCAGCCACACACATGCCCATACCTTTTGGATCACAGCTAGCTAAGAGAACGTAAACCAACGTTAGGGACCTCCAGTTACTGTCCATTGCCGAGCTTGCGTGTGATGCCATGGATGAATCACGCGAAGGCGATGAAGCTGAAGACAAGCGACTTGAAACTGTACTGGACACAGCAGAAGCACTATAGGCGCCGTTGTTATCCAGGAGAGCCAATTGCTTCAAGACGAAAAGAAGCCGCGTGATCGTGACGTGGTCAAGTGTCTCCACAGCAAGGAGGCGACACACGAACATGCGCTTGGGGCGGACTATCCGTAAGACGAACTTGGCACGTCGGATGATTGCCAACAGAAGCGAAATCCCGGCCCGTAGCAAAGCATCACGCTCGTTCACAACTGCTACAGCTTCATCCTCCGGTTCAGTTAAGCGCATCAAATCCTTCTGGTTCTCGTCATCTTCCGATTCTAGAGGTGACGAAAGCGTTGCCAAAAGAACTGGGTCTGTAAGGACACCCACGACAGTACGCGTCACAGTGTTACATAGCTGGTTAAAGCTTTCCGACGACGTAGTTCGCGTTGTGACGATAGCAGTGTTTAGAAGAAGAAAGCACTCGCGAACGAACGCCAGAGTGTGGGTTATGTGGTCCCGCAGCAGCAACACCACGTACTGCGTTGGAAGTTGACCATGGAATAGCATGGCGTAGCGCCTGATAACCAACCGCAGACAGCGCACGCACAGAAAGGCCCATTTTTCATCCTGCTCAATCGCAAGATGATCCGAGAGATGCCAAGCTAATACAACGGGCTCAGCAATCTCGTACGTCGTTGCCAAGTCAGCCACACGAGGGATTAAATATTCCACAAAGTAGTCATTTACCACGAGTTCGTCGTGCATTGATGGGTAGTCCACGTAAAACATCTCGTGGTCCCAGCGCGGCGTTTGCCCTCCAGACTGGGCAGTTTCATTTTCAGCCACGCATTGTCGTCGTCGCTCTAGAATTTCGATTTCGGACCGCAAAGCTTCACGCAGCTCGGCCCGCATTGGGGCACGCCAAACGAGCTCTGGGCTCTCATGTGTTTGTCGGACAGATTCAATAATTTCTCGCCAGTGTTCTCCCTTTTCGCGGGCGTCACCAAGCCAGCGTTCAAAGGCACCTCCTCCAAAATTCATGGCGTTATACGCGAGGGCTACCACACGATTCCGCTTCGTCTCGGCATTTCCGTTAGTCATAGAAACGTTGGACGTCGCTATCGACGTGCGCCTGGGCTGTTCGAACTCAAACGAAAAGTGCGGCAACGTCCGTGCACTACGTGCTTCTGCTGACGCCTTGACTTGCGCCATGGAGGAAGGCGACGCAGCAGTGTGTCGTGAAAAAAGGTCAACTCGGTTCTTGGCTGGAACAAACAGCTCCACTGGAAAGATGCGGTACATCGCCTTCTTCGAACGCGTATTTCCGGCGCAGAACACCTCGACCAGATCCACGCATAACTCCCGCATCTCCAGCTTGTCTTGTTCACCAGTTTCCTCTTTTTTCCCATTCTGTATCGGCGTGATCTCCACATCTTCCTGCACCGCTGTCTCCAGTGCGTACAACAGCGCACCATACTCTCTCGCCGATTCTTGCAGCTCATGCACCTGGTCCAGATCCACAATGCAAAACAGTTCCTTCACCAACCCAATCGCCAGGCGCATGACCTCATGCTCGCTGTCCCGACAATGACACAGATCCAAAAGCGCTACTCGGCCATTCATCAGCGCGCCGACCGCTTGTGTGCACGTCATCAAGTCCGTCGTTGCTCGACGAGTCACCAGCGTCAAGTGAAAAAGCTTCAGCACCCGTTCCAGCACCGCGACAGCTTCAGCTTCCTTCACCGCAGTAGCTCCGTACTGCACCAGCAGCGACCGTAGCACTTCATATCCTCCTGCATCTCCGAAATTCCTGCGGTTGGCCATCTCGCTACGGTCCGCCGCCTTGTCGCTGGGATCGAAGCCAGGACAGGGCGACAGCATGAGCTCCAGCGTCTCCAGCACCGACAGCACGAGCGTCGGCGACGGCCGGTACAGGCACGTGAGGAAGGGCTTGAGCGAGCACTTGGCGCAGAGCTTGTAGAGCTCCCGCCAGCGGATCACGCGGCGGAAGCTCGTGAGCAGCAGCTCCGTCATGTCGCGTCCATGATCGCGCTGCCCGCGCTCCGTCTGCTGTTGCAGTAGCGAGTGCACCACGTCGAAAAGTCTTCGCTCCTTGACGTCGACGCCCAGGACGCTGCTGACGAGGCTTGGGTCGGCATTAATGGGCACTTGGAGCTGCAGTCATAACGTGTGATATGTGACGCATACAATAGCCATATACAAATGATTTTAGCAACGCAATATGGAGATAAGGTTTTTGTGCGAGCCTCACCTCGAGCGGGAACAAGGCGCAGAACGTGCGCAGCACCTCCTCCAGCTCGGTGTCGCTGACGTTGGGGCGGCGGAGCGAGAGCACGTCGCGCAGCGCGCTCTTTTGCTGCACGGAGCCAGCCTGCCCCATGACGAGGAGCTGCCGGTCTTTCTTGTCGATATCCGAAGTGAAGGCCGAAAGTAAAAAAAAAAACACTTCCCAAAATCCCATAATCCCAGATTTTGAGTTTTGACCCCCAAATTATGGGAAGAAAAAATAAAAACTGGGTCACCAGGAAAAAAGTAAAGCCATCGAATCTGATTTTTCGGATGGGTTGGGTACAACTCGGAAATGTAAGTTACCCACCCTTCTACTGGGACTGTTGCACCGTGTCACTCTGTTGCTCGATGTCGCCTTGGTGTACCAAGTCTTCCGAGCTCGAAGCTGAGGCAGAAGTTGAAGCGGAAGTCGAAGTCGCGTCGTCCGACGATTCCTCGATTGGTGCCTCAGTCGACTTTTTCGCTTTCGGGGCGGTGCTTGACTTCGCCTTAGGAGCCTTGGTAGACTTGCCACCATTCACGAAGACATCATCAACCTCGCTGGCACTGGCCGACGAAAGACTGCTGTCCAAGTCGCTACCACTTGCCTCGTCATTGCTACTACTGAAGATCCACGACAAATCCAAGCTTCCAGAGCCCGAAAAGGTGTCCAGGATCCATGACAGGTTGTCGCTGCCGGAACCGCTGCCAAACATCCAGGACAGGCTGTCGCTGACAGAACCCGAGTCCATGAGAGACTCCGATCCTGAGGCAGACTCCGACGAAACGTCTTCAGGAGCCTTGGTAGCCTTCACGGAAGGGATCATCGTAGCATCCGGGTACGATCCTTCCTGCGACGACGGGAGCGACACATCGTCCATCAACGAGCCGGACGATGATGAAGACACATTGAACTGGCTGCCGTCGCCACCTGCCAGAATGTCCTCGATGTAGTCCATGACGTACGTCAGGCGGGTGAAGATACCAGCCTGCTCTCCGCACTTGCTTCCCCAGCTCACACAGCCAATAAGGATGTCCTTGTCAACGATGAGCGGGCCACCCGAGTCACCATTGCACGTGTCCTTGCCGTCGCCGGTTCCGGCGCACAGCATGCCCTCCGTGACGCGGTCGACGTACTTCTTGAATTTGCCACACTCTGCGTTCGAAATGACGGGGATGGTCAGCTGCTCCAGCACTGGGCTGGTCATACCGGAGCTGTCCTCGGTCTTTCCCCAGCCCATGACGGTGGCCATCGTGCCGACCTTGTTGTCGGACCCATCCCTGGCGCAAAGCTTCGCCGTCTTGCGCTTAATCGGCTTCTTGAGCTTGAGCAGGCCCACGTCGTACAGGTGCTCCTTCTTCTTGTACATCGGGTGACGGAAGCCTTCAATCACGGGAATCTGCACGACCTCGCCCGAACCGGAACCTGTGCTGTCGTTCGTCCCGAAGGTGGCGATAACGTCCATCTCGTCCGTCTTGATGCAGTGCCCCGCAGTCAGGATGTATTGGGGCGCGATTAGAGCTCCACCGCAGAAGGTCTCATCAAAGAACGGGTCGCGAAGGCTGGCGAGGAACGGCCAGTTGTCGACATTAGACTCGATGCCTCCGTAAATGCGGTTTTCTTCGTTGACGGTCAAGCCCGTGCTTTTCTGAGGGGCTTCGTTCACGGTCGACATGTCGGAGAAAGAGTAGCCATATGAGAGCGAGGCCAACGCAGTCAGCGTCGTGGCGAACGCTCCAGCGTGTACGATCTTCATCGTTTAGGTTGCCGTCGGCTGCTGTACTGAAGTTCTTGACACGGTGAACGTCGGAACTGGGGCAAAGCCAAAATGGCAAGCGCCGTTTGTTGTCCGACATTCCAAACGTTGATAAGCCACATCCCAGTGGCCTATCCGTCAAGCCGGAAGGCGCTCACGTGCGACGGTGGCGCTAGCTAATAAGAGCACGGGCATTCGCCGAGATCTGTAGTCGGGGGCACGAAGCGGGCTATCAATCTGACAGAAACCCCGAACGCGCCACCAGCTAGCCTGTCAAAGCCCGAAACAAGTGCTGGAAAACAGCAGGCGTCACCACATCGTAAGAACGACTGAGAGATGGGAAATCTGTGAGTCGACAAGCAGAACCAGGAGCCTGTTGAAATCCCTGTACAATACCGCACCGCACTGTACCTGAACCACTTGCATTGCTCTTCGTGCCAGCGTAATACACAGATAATCACGGCCTGGAATCGTAGGGTTGACTTCGCTTGTCTGCTTGCCGAGGACATCGAACACTGCTCGGGCAGAGATCTTGACTTGAGCCGATCAACCGTATCTTGACCACACGAATGTGGTGCTGAAGGCGGCAACTTGCGATGAACGACCGGTGCTATCGTCTCAGCGGAATGGTCGACAGCCATCTTCGCCTTCTTGAAGATCATGCCGCCTCCTGCCATAACCGCTTCGGTTCGATCACTTGTCGAGCGAGTGCAGCTCGTGGTCAACTTAATGTATTATTTTTTAGGTTGGTGAATTGTTCCACCGGCGTCTACTTACTTACTTGATGAGACTTCCTAAGACTAAAGTAACTGCTCTTGAAGAGGAATATTCACTTCTTCTTCGAGGATAAGCGGTGTCTGCGTACGCCGCATCCTTTGCCAGATGCCGGGACTTCATTCGTAAGGGTACTCGTGTCAGTCTTGGGTTGTGCAAATTGAGAGGAGGGGTACTGGGTTGTCGCGGATGAAGTAGAGCTGGAAGCCTCTGTATTGGACACCACTGACCCTTGACTTGCACTCGTCGACAAAAGAGATACAAGGTTGAATCCTGTTGAGGCATCAGCAGCCGGAGCATCGGTAGCAGGAGACTTCGCTTCTAAACCATTGTCGTCTTCTTCAGATG
The DNA here is from genome assembly GCA_012295415.1 of Phytophthora chlamydospora. NCBI lineage: Eukaryota > Oomycota > Peronosporomycetes > Peronosporales > Peronosporaceae > Phytophthora > Phytophthora chlamydospora. Next base: position 11,929 of record JAABLK010000181.1, on the reverse strand, counting down.
AAGAGCTGGATTCTGGGGAGCTTGCAGGGAAAAGACTATCGGTGGCGCCGTCCAGGACGTCATTGATGTAGTCCATGACGAAAGCTAGGCGTGTGTACACGCCCGCCTTCACACCGCACTCACCACCCCAGCTCACGAGGCCTACGAGCCTGTCATCTGCGAGAAGTGGGCCGCCCGAGTCACCATTGCACGAGTCCCTGCCACCTCCATCGCCAGCGCACACCATTGCCTCCGTGATGCGGTTGCCGCCCCCGTATTGTTTGTCGCACTCCGCGTTCGAGATGATCTCGACGTTAACTTCCTGGAGTGTGAAGCTGCCCTTGCGGTCTTCCGTCAGTCCCCAACCGAGGACTGTGCCTACAGTGCCAATCTTGTTGTCAGAGCCATCCGCAGCGCACAGCGACGCCGTCTTGAGAGCTGATGGCGTCTCCAGCCTCAGCAGACCCACGTCGTAAAGGTGCTTGTCGTTGTTGAATAACGGGTGGCGGAAACCTTCGACCACTTTAATTTGTTCGGCAAGCCCAGAGCCTTCTCCTGAGCCGAACTCCGATCCGAGCGACACGTAGATCTGGCCCTGGTCAGTCTTGATGCAGTGCCCCGCAGTCAGGATGTATTGGGGAGCAACTAGCGTTCCACCGCAAAATGTTTTACCTTCTGGGTCAAAGCGCAAGCTGGCAATGAATGGGTACTGGTTAACGTCAGCTTCCGAGCCTCCGTAGATGCGACTCTCCTGGTTGGTTGACAGACGCGTGCTGGTATTTGCGTCGGGCCCAGCAATCGGTGATATCGAACTGGAAAACTCGAACCCAAAGGCGGGCTTCACAGCAGCCAGCACTATCGAAACAAACGCGCCGACTTGAGCGAGCTTCATATTGATTGACTGGTCAGCTAGCACACGAGCTTTCCAGAGCTTGTGTACACACTGGTTAGCTCGTGCACCGAGAAAACGAAAGTGAACGACAGCTGAGGAGCGGAGCTCTCTGACACCATCTCGAAGATAAATTCATTCGTGATAATGTTGAAAAATGAGGGGACGCATTACAGCTCCAACAAAAACTCAGCAAAGCAAAAGCTACGCAGATAAACGAAGGTGTGGCGGTCCACTTGCTGTTGTGCTTTGATCCAAAACTTTGGAAGTCGACGTACCCCAAAATGCACATCTTGTACCGCACTATCAGTCGTCCATAAATTTTGCGTCGACCCAACGAATGAGCCAACTACAGCGTTACTTTTTTTACTGGTACATAATGCTTGATGGTCATGAGTACTGTTGTGCAGCGGTAGGGCATGAAAGAGCTGGCGGGCACCCCCGAAAAATTAGCGACGTTCAGCTGAAGTTGCTTTTTGGATACCTTTCCTCGTGCAAAGGTTTTTATTTCGCTGGCTTCGTGGGCACGGAATCCTTGGGGCTTGCGTTGGAACGGTAGCCGTACATGACGATAACTGGCACCAAATTGAGCCAAAAACAAAAGAAACGATGATAAGTAGTAAGACGGAAGTCAATGCGACTTCTCGATGATAACCAACTGTAAATGGCTGAGCCATTACAGGCGTTCAATAGCCGGCTCTGTCTCTATGAATGTGAAAGTTACAGTCGTTTTCGTAGGTTACCGTTTGTCGAGGGAAATGGCAAATTCACACTGCAAAAACTCAACCTGTTGTTTATTGGTTACATGTACTGCTACTGACGAGCCGCATCCTTGGTAGCGGTATCCTTCTGAGCTGCCGTAGATCCATCAAACGAAAAGGTCAATCCTTGAGTGTTCTGGGACGATCCCGAAGAGGAGTCTGTAGCCGGTGCGATCGTAGGCTTAGTGGCGACAGTCTTTGTCTCCGTCTTCTTGGAAGCTTTGCTAGCTGGAGACGCAGTAGTTTCCAACGATACCGCCGATTGAATTGCCACCTCCTCGACCGACCCGGACGCTGAAGTACTGGAGTCACCGCCTCCACTCACGATAGAACTGATGTAGTCCAGGACGGACGACACGCGGGTGTAAACGCCAGGTACCTTGCCGCACTTGCCTTCAGTCCAGCTCACGAACCCCACCAGGGCATCGTTCGCAATAAGGGGGCCACCTGCGTCACCCCTGCACGAGCCCTTGCCTTTTCCGGTTCCGGCGCAAAGCATACCTTCCGTCAGCTGCTTCTTGTACGACGAGAACTTGCCGCACTCCGCGTTCGAGATGATCGGAAGGTTTGCCTGCTGAAGGGTAAAACTGTTGGCGTCTTTCTCCTCGGTCTGGCCCCAACCAAGAACGGTGGCCACCGATCCGACCTTCTCGTCCGACCTGTCGGCTGCAGGCAATGCAGCAATCTTCAGCTTCATCGGCTTCTCCAGCTTCAACAAACCGACGTCGTAAATGTGCTTCTTCTTGTTGTACTTGGGGTGCTGGTAGCCCTTGACGATCTTCACCACGTCGCCGTCGCTGCCGGAGCTGTACTCAGAATCGAAGGAAGCGACCATCGCGAAGGCGTCCGTCTTGATGCAGTGTGCCGTCGTAACAAGGTACTGCGGAGCGATCAACGTCGCGGCGCACACCGTCACGCCGTCAATGCGCACACTCGCGACGTACGGGTAGTTGTCAATTTCTGCGTCTGCGCCTCCGATGATACGGCTCTCCTGGTTCGTGGTCAGGCCTGTGCTTTTCTCGACCGGGGTGCTGACGTCAGAGAACGAATAGCTGCTCGCGGACGTCGAGAGCGCCGCCATTGCCGAGGCGAACGCGAAAACCTGTAGGAGCTTCATGCTTGCTGAGACTCAATTACACCGGTATGCCTGAAGTCAAGGCCTTTCAAACAGTGCAAAGTGGCGGTCGTCGTCCACCGCAACCGCAAAGCCGCACGTTAGCAAGCTGTTCAAAGCTTGGGATTCGGATCCGGTGGCGCTAGCAAGCAGCAGCAACAGCATTCGCGGAGAACAGACACGAGCTCACACACGCGCCACCGTCGCAGCTGCTTCCAGAAAACAGCAGGATAAGTCGAAAGATGGGAAAGCTGCTCAGGAAGGAACGAGCAGCCGACTTGAACGACATGAGTGCGGTGGTTTGTTCGACACTGAAGGAAATACTACATACGCAACTTGGAATTGGAAACGAGTGCTCAAACAACAAACTGTCGGAGTCCAGGTGCTCCATCAATACGACTGACGAACTCGAAATGTGCATCGTCTTTTCCGTTTTGGTGAGCTTCGCCGCAGAGATGAACCGACAGGAATCATTCTTCTACAGCATAGCGCAAAGTGTGGCCTTGCGCATTCTATCGAGCTGCATAACATTTCAAAATGCACCATTGCAGAAAACCCAAGGTAGTAACTTACTTTCAACAGTGCAAAAAACCAAGACCAGCTCGACCACTACTTCGCACGGTACTCCTCACTCTCATCATCGCCGTTCTCGGATTCTTCCTCCTCTTCTTGGTCCTCGGCCTCGTCTTCCCCGTCTTCTGTCTCTTCGTCCGACTCCTCGGCCTCATCTTCTTCAGTCTCAACAGGCTTCGTTTTCTTCGGCGGCTTCTTGGCAGACTTCGCTTTTTTTGACGGCTTCTTCACGGACTTGGGCGGGTCTTCGACATCACTCTCTTCTTCAGTCTCGATCGCCTTAGTCTTGGTCTTCTTCTTGGCCTTCGTCACGGCCTTCTTCGATTTGGCAGGCGTATCGTCCTCCTCTTCCTCCTCCTCTTCTCCATCCTCCGCGTCCATGAGTTCCTCCTCCTCATCTTCTTCTTCCAGCTCTTCGTCTTCTTCCAGCTCTTCCTCGGCTTCTTCTTCCTCCTCCTCCGCAGCGGCGTTGGCCGCCTCCGCATCTACGAGCTCCTCTTCATTGCTAGCCTCCTTGGCTTCCATGATATCCATTTCGGCCTCGGTCTTCTTCTCCTCAGCGACCGTCTTTGCCTTTTCCGCTTCTTCCATGTCCTCCTCGACCTCGACTTCATCGACAGATGCCAAGCGCCGCCGCCGACGAACCTTGCAACCAGACGTAGAAGGAGTCAGCTGGGCCGACGAGCCCTCCGTCGAGGCATCCGTCTCCGTGCTGGTGGTGGTAGCTGGGGTCACTGCCGGAGTACTTGCAGGAGCGTCCGTTGTGGTCGTGGTCTGCGTCACCGACGAATCGCTAGAGCTCTCCGTCGTCGACGATCCAGAGCTGGAACTTTCAGTGGTAGCGGATCCGGTGTTAGAACTGGCTGGGGTAGTCGAATCCAGGCTGGAGCTAGACGTGGTCGTGTCCGAGCTCGAGCTGGAGGAAAGTGACGAGTCGATAGTCGAGGAAGCTGCGGTACCGGAGCTGGAGCTGGTTGGGGTCGACGACTCGGAGCTAGCCGCATCTCCCGTCGAAGAGGCTGCAGTGGACGCAGATCCTGCACTGGAGGTTTGCGTGGCCGATGAACCCGCACTCGAGCTAGTCTGCGTCGTCGATGATCCTGAGCCCGAGCTCGTCACAGTCGGCGTATCCGCCGATCCTGCCGTTGACGAAGAAAGCGACGTCTCCTGCGTAGCGGAGCCAGACGCGGAGGCGCTCGTGGTGACGTTCTTACCGTCTCCACCGTTCAGAATGTCGTTGATGTAGTCCATGACGAAGGTCAGGCGCGTGTACACACCAGCGTGGACGCCGCACTTGCCGCCCCAGCTGACCAATCCAATCATAATGTCCTCGCTGGTGACAAGTGGGCCGCCCGAGTCTCCGTTGCAGGAGTCCTTACCGCCGCCATCGCCAGCACACATCATACCCTCCGTGATACGGTTGTCGTACTGCTTGTTGCACTCGGCATTAGAGATGACCGCGACGTTAACCTCCTGCAGGGCGTGACTCTCGGAGCCGTTCTCCGTCAGACCCCATCCAAGCACCGTGGCCTCCGTGCCGACCGTGTTGTCCGATCCGTCGGCCGCACACAGCGTCGCCGTCTTCAGCGTCGACGCCTTCTCCAGCTTGAGCAGACCGACGTCATACAAGTGTTTCTTCTGGTTGTACATGGGGTGCTGGAATCCCTCGATGACCTTGATCTGCTCGCTATTGCCGGAACCCGATCCGGAGCCGAATTCCGAGCCGAGTGACGCGATGATCGTGTCCTCGTCCGTCTTGATGCAGTGACCTGCCGTCAGAATGTACTGCGGGGCGATGAGCGTGCCGCCGCAGAAAGTCTCGTCCAGCAGCTCGAACCGGAGGCTCGTGGCGTACGGATAGTCGGAAATGTCGGCCTCCGAACCGCCATAAATGCGGTTCTCCTCGTTGGTTGTGAGCCCTGTGCTCTCGACCGAATCGGCTGGAGGGGCCGTCGTGGCCATGGTCTCCGAGAACGAGTATCCGTGGGCCACGGAAGACACCGTCGACGCCAACGCGAGGATCTGCGAGAGTTTCATCCGAACAACGATGGTCTGGTGGTCTCAGTGAGAGATTAATCCGGCGTCACCGAGCAGTAAGGTCTAAGTCGAACAGCCTGGAGCTGGGGCGGAGAAAGACAAAGTGGACAGCATTGCAGAGGCGCGGCCAGGTGTGTGCGTAGGAGAGCATGCTGGACGCTGTCCACCACCATCTCATTTGGCTATCCGGTCTGATAGGGTTGTCAGCTCGCCTTCCACATTCGCGGCACCATTCGGTGTGGCGATAGTTATTTTGAATCAATTGATTCGCGAAGGGGTTTGGTCTGTGACAGCATGTGGAATAAGTTGTGGGGCAGGAGCTCACAGCGCCACCATCCGACACCGATCAGCCCCATGCCACGAAAACAGCTTTGCTTCCAGACGCAACACCGCACGGCGAAAGAAGAGCCCATGCTGTTCGAACGGGATGTGAATCGATCATTTCGGCTCACAGCGCGCACGCCTTCCTCGGTGTGGCGCCGCCAGCAAGAGCAGTGAAGTTGCATTGGAACCACATCTATTGACCCACACACAGGCATGGTCGCCCTCATTGTCGACCGCAAAATCTACAGTACACACTCAAATCCCCTTCGGCATCTTCTTCTGCGCTGGACGTCGCCATCTCTTCGCTCAAAACTGCGTGGCACACTCCTTGCTGGTCTTGGTCGTTGTGTCTGAGGCGGGCGTGCTCGAGGACGTTGGAGCTGGAGTCGGAGTCGTGGCAGGCTCGTTTTGATCCGCCGATTCCGTCGAGTTTTGGGTTTCATTCTGCTCCACCGAGTCGGTCGAAGGTGCGTATTGGTCGGCTTGGCTCGCGCTCGGACCCTCAGTCTCGGGCACTTCGGTGGCAGGCAGCTCCGTGGTCGCAGCAGGAGTTGGTGCAGCAGTGACGGTCGGCGTCTGCGTTGTTGGTACTGCAGTCGGAGCTTCCGTGACGGGCGCATTGGTTGCTGGTGACTCTGTAGACGGGGCCTCGGTCTCATCCTGACCTTGGTCGGCCGATCCTGTTGCGCTTTCAGTGAAGCTGCTGCCAGTTCCACCGCTGACAATGTCGTTAATGTAGTCGAGCACGTACGACACGCGCGTGTACACGCCGGAGTTCACTCCGCATTTGCCGCCCCAGCTCACGATGCCAACGAGTACATCATTCTCGATAAGCGGGCCTCCGGAGTCTCCGTTGCAGCTATCCTTGCCGTTACCGTCGCCAGCGCATAGCATTCCTTCCGTGATGCGGTCGCTGTACTCCTTGTTGCACTCGGCATTCGAGACGATCTGCACGTTGACCTCCTCCATCATTAGGCTCTGCGACCCGTTCTCCGTGAGCCCCCATCCTCGGACAGTAGCGACCGTGCCGACCTCGTTATCCGATCCATCGGCGGCGCACAGGTCGATGGTGTCGGTCGACACCTCCTTCTCGAGCTTGAGCACGCCGACATCGTACAGGTGCTCGGACTTATTGTACATCGGGTGACGGAAGCCCTCGGCCACCTTGACAACTTGACCGTCGGCCGATGATCCGGAACCGAAGGCCGAGCCGATCGATGCGTAGATCGTAGCCTCATCGGTTTTCACGCAGTGCGCGGCAGTAACTACGTACTGCGACGCGATGAGCGTACCGCCGCAGTAGGTGTTGGAGTCCGCGTCGTCCTCGCGCAGACTCACAATGTATGGGAACTGGGAAGCGTCAGCTTCGGAGCCGCCGTAGATGCGGTCTTCCTCGTTGGTGGATAGCCCGGTGCTCTCCTCCTCTGCGGCCGAGTCCGTCGACAGGTCACTCGTCTCCGAAAACGTGTACCCTTGGGCCAGGGTAACCGCCAGCGCAGAGGCAAACACCCCAGCACGAACAAGCGTGGCGAACTTCATTCTTTTGCAGGTGTTCGTAAGTCTTCACTGGCGAAATCCGCTCTCCTCTGGAAAATTGGGAAGTGAGCGCCACGCAAAGTTGGCACCGCGACAGCTACTGAAGCTGCTGAATGGAGGGAGAGAAGGATCCAGTGACGGACGATTGCCACAATGCACTCAACAGCCTGTCAGAGGCTTGCCATGTCAGAGTACCGGACAAGACAGTCGTGAGAGGAAGGCCTAGGACTACAGCTGGGCTGCAATGTGTGGCCCCGACCAGAACTGTTACTCCACACCGCCTCTGCCTTGCTGCAATTGCACGAGCGACACCGGAAGATATTTTTTTTCTGTCAGGGCTCCGGCGCGAAAGTCGCCAGTCGCACGTGGCAATCATCATGCAGCGGAAAGGAGCGGGCAAGAGATCGCGTCCAGCTGGAGGATTCCGTAGCAGCAGGCGGTCAAGCCGAAAGTCGCCGCTGCCCGACGAAGCGCCAAACACTGCATCCTCGAGAAGTGGTGAAGGACTAGGATGGATCATTAACATGGAGACGGCATCGCCTGCGTGAGTCCGCAAAATGTGTCAGCGCCATGCCGCTATGGCAGGCTATGCTGTCAGCAACCTTCCCGTGAATTCATGTGGTACACACCACCCACCCATCATCATCGAGAGGCTGGCATCGCAAGTGTATCATCAATTTCATTCCTCGACGCCACCATGCTGCTCCGCTGTGTGCGTCCCGTGCAAGCGGCCTCCCGCCGCAGCTCGCTGTTCTGGCGGAGCTTTTCCTCAGCGTCCGCTAACTCGCTTGAGGCCTGCGTGCGCGAGCGCCAGCTGCCGCCGTTCGAGCGCCTGCAGCTGGCGGAGATCGAGCCGGCGGTCGCCAACGCCGCGGCCGACTACACGCGCGATCTGCACGAGCTGGAGCGTCAGTTGCGCGATGTCGGCAAGGACGTGCATTTCGCGGACGTGGTGGACCCGCTGGAAGTGCAGGGCGACGCGCTGGGGCGCATGTGGGGCATCGTGGGGCACCTCATGAGTGTGCGAAACTCGGAGGAGCTGCGCGCCGTGCACGACAAGCTGCAGCAGCTGGTGATCGAGACAGTCACCGAGGCCTCTCAGAGCAAGACGCTCTACGATGCGTACCAGGCTGTACGCGAGAGCGACGAGTGGAGCAAGCTCGAGCTGGCGCAGCAGCGCATCATCGAGCTCAGTCTGCGGAGCGCGACGCTTAGCGGCGTTGGACTCGAGGGCGAGGAGAAGGACAAATTCAACAAGCTTAAGCTGCGCGCTGCTGAATTGGTGAGTGAAAGGGACTGCAACACTACCATCTAGGACACAGGCTGACTTTAGATATGACTACAGAGCACCAAGTTCTCGTCGAACCTGCTGGATGCGACCAAGGCGTATTCGATCACGGTGACCGACAAGAAGGAGCTGGAGGGTCTGCCGGATTCGCTGCTGCAGATGTTTGCACAGAGCGCTCGTGACGAGGGCCACGCGGACGCCACGCCGGAGAACGGACCCTGGCGAGTGACGCTGGATCCGCCATCCTACGTTCAGTTTATGAAGTACTCGGCGAACCGCTCGCTGCGTGAGACGCTCTACCGCGCGTATGCGACCCGCGCGAGCGGCGAGAGCTTCGACAACGAGGGTATTATCGTGGAGCTGCTTGAGATCCGCCAGCGGATTGCCAAGATGCTCGGATTCAACTCGTTCGCTGAGGTCAGCATCTCAAAGAAGATGGCGCCGAGTGTGGAGGAGGTCGAGAAGATGCACCGTGATCTTCGCGAGAAGTGCGTTGAGATTGCCCACGAGGAAGTCAAGACGGTGGCGGAGTACGCGAAGCAGCACGGACAGACGGAGCCTCTAGCACCGTGGGATCTCGGCTACTGGTACGAAGGGCTGCCGGTAGTCCCGCTGAGGGCGATACTATCTTCACTGACTTTCCAATGTGCGTCACGTATTTGACAATAGGTCTGAGAAGCTGAAAGCGGAGAAGTACCTGTTTACGGACGAAGAGATCAAGCCGTACTTCCCTCTTGAACGCGTATGCTTTGCCTGCTACAGATATCTCCATATCGATGCTCACGTTCACTTTGGCGTTGCTGTGATGCAGGTACTTGATGGTCTGTTCTCGCTCACGTCGCGGCTGTTTGGCGTGACGATCGAAGCAGCGGACGGCCAGGCCGAGGTGTGGAACCCGGACGTGCGCTTTTTCAACGTGCGCAGCACCGAAGGCGACAAGGAGGTGATTGCGAGGTTCTTCCTGGACCCGTACTCGCGTCCGAAGGAGAAGAACGGCGGCGCCTGGATGAACACATGCGTGGACCGCAGCCGTCTGCTTGGCCCCAAGGAGCAGGGCGGCAAGCGCATTCCGGTGGCCTACATCATCTGCAACCAGTCGCCGCCCGTGGGCGAGACGCCGAGCCTCATGACGTTCCGCGAGGTGGAGACGGTCTTCCATGAGTTCGGCCACGGCCTGCAGCACATGCTCACGCAGATGGAGTACGGCGACGTGGCGGGCATTAACGGCATCGAGTGGGACGCCGTCGAGATCCCGTCGCAGATGATGGAGAACTTCTGCTACGATGCAGACACGATCGCGGCCATTAGCGGCCACTACAAGACGGGTGAGGCGCTGCCGGATGAGCTGTTCGAGAAGCTCAAGGCGGCGCGCAACTACATGGTGGCCACGGGCATGCTGCGCCAGCTGGGCTTCGGCGCACTTGATATGTTCCTGCACTCGCACTACTCGCCGTCGCAGGAGCCGCTGTTTGCAGCGCAGCAGCGTCTACTGGGCGACTATGCCGTGCTGCCCCCGCTGGAGGAGGACCGGTTCCTGTGCTCGTTCGCGCACATCTTCGCGGGCGGCTACGCGGCGGGGTATTACAGGTACGTCTGCAAAGTGCAACGTGTTTACATGCGCATTGCTCTTGACGTGAGGACACCCTGGCTGACGACCGTTGATTGCTTTCTGTCCACAGCTACAAGTGGGCCGAGATCCTGTCCTGCGACGCCTACGGTGCATTCGAGGAGGCGGCCAAGGAGAGCCCTGAGGCCGCGGCGCGAGTCGGCCGCAAGTTCCGCGACACGATCCTGGCGCGAGGCGGCGGCCAGCACCCGGAGCAGGTCTTCGAGGCCTTCCGCGGGCGCAAGCCATCCATGGTGCCGCTGCTCACGCAGTACGGCATGGCCAACAAGTAGATAGTGCAACTTTAACCATGGCATAAAACAACGAAACCCATTGCTGCTTGGCGAAGCGTCACAATCGGGTGGCCAGCGCGCGTTAAACGCTGGACGCAGCGCACTGCCGACACCTTTGCCGCAGTATGCAAAGCGCAAGTCAATCGCACTCGGCTCGGCGATTGTTGGTCAGCGTGAAAAGAACACGGGCTCAGTTGTCTGCAACTTCAACGACACACGTATCGAGTCTCGCAGGTCTGGTCGACAAAGAACACGCAGACAAAATGGGCACCGAAACCATGCAGCACGCGATGGAGCAGACCCAATTTTGCCACTTTCCCCTGGTGTTTGCACGCTTCGGCGTGAAGGTCACGAAGAAACTTGGGTTGTTGGTCGAACAAGCGAAGAAAGAAGTCACTTGTGGGGTGCGAAGTACTGCAGAGGCTAGCTCCAAAGAAAAAAACGAGCAGCGCACTAGTTCGTAGACAGAACCCCCCGATTCCGACGAGCCCGATGGACAGATCGAGCCTTGATAAAAATTCGCTTCGGTTTCCCAGTGAGTTCGCGGTACTGCACGAATGAGTACAGAACGCACTCGTAGTATCGTAGACCAATTTGCTAGGCTGAGAAACCGAACGCGTGCTGGATGATGCCATGTTGGCGCTTTGATCTCGCAATAACGCTGAACTGGACCCCCCCATTAGTGAATGAAAAATAAAATTGTACTACGTATTGCGAAGAACAAATTGAACAGCAATGCACTCCTGTATCGTCAAGGAAACTGTACATCGCTCGTTGGCACATGCACACTGCTGGCCAATACTTTTTTTTTCAAGCGCTGAGCACCGCAAAAATGGTATCATCAGCGGGCCAGCCCCAAATTTATGTCGCCAGCCCGGCGATCGTGCGAAAAGTTGCTCATTTTGCACATGGACACGAGCCGCACAATCGCTACCTACGTTGAAGAGGCCGCAGCTTGAAGCTCCGCTATGCGTTCTCGCAGGTCTCGCGGCCGCGTTTTTCGCGGTCACGCGTGCACGCGCGCGGCAATCAGGCCGTATCCCTCATTATCCAAACCGAAGCGCGAGTGTGAAGTGAAGCAGCTTCCACAGCACCAACGACCAATACACCAGAGCACCGGAAGAGCTCTTCTCCACACAAGCAAGCGATTGTCTGATCGGCCGATCGCACCCATCCCCACACAACGCCACCCACAACTTCAACACCAAGACCCGCGATGCTGTCCTCGCTGCCTTCCCCCACCGTGCCGGCCATGTCGTCGAGCCTGCCGCACCTGCACTCGTTCGTGGTGCTGACAAAGAAGCCGTCGGCTCGTCGCTTGTCTCGCCGCCGTGGCAGCATCGCGAGCAGCTGCTCCACGGCCAGTAACAGCAGCGACGACGAGGCGTCCGACCTCGAGCCCGAGGACTGCTGCGCCGTGGCCTACGAGTCGTACGCGGCCGTGACCAAGCGCCACACTCAACCCGCCGCCTTTGCTGACCTGCGCTGGAGCGACCTGCGCCGCTCGCGCCAGGGTGAGGGCGAGCTGG
>JAABLK010000180.1:0-43781 GCA_012295415.1 Phytophthora chlamydospora | reverse complement strand
TCCGCAGCCTCTCGCTTCCTCCTCGCAGCGCGAAACCTGCGTTTCTTGGCCGCAATGACGACGATCTCCTGTTTCCTCTTCTCCTCACGCTGTCTATATCTCTCAGCTACTGCGTTGAGAACGGGAGCCTCCTTCAGCCTAGAGGAGCGACGCACAGTCTTGGGGGGAGCAGCTGGCGCCTTCTTGGGCTTCGCTCGCTTGGGCTTCGAGACGCCCCGCTTCATGTCCAACTGGGCGTGCGCCATCCCAACATTTTGCAGGAATGCGGCGTTCTGTGCCATCTTTCCACGGCGCTTGAGCTCGTACTCGGACAGTTCCAAGCCTTCATTCTTGGGTCTCTTGCGGGTGAATGGCATGCTCGATGATCGTGGCACCGATTTTGAATTCAAAAACAACCCGCCCCCGCGAACGCATCGGATTGGCTTAAACTTATCCACAAATATTATAGCCAATCAACAAATGGCTTCATTTTTCCATCTCATTTTGACAGACGATCTGTCGCCACAAGCTTTGAGAAGCGTAGCTGCTCGACGGACATGGCAGAAAACCCGCTCCCGATGGTGCTAAGCGCCGTGCAGGCGCTTTATGGCATGGTACGTCGTTTTGCAATGCTAGTCGTGCAACTCCGACGTCTCAACTCGCTCTGTAGCCCCGACAGTCCGTTTTCAAAGATACTAACTCCTTTTTCTTCAATGTATCACAGGAAGGAGCCGCCCGACAGCGAGAAGCCAACGGGTTCCTCAACAATTTTGCAGCTTCTGATGCCGCCTGGGGCGTGGCCTTCCAGCTGCTGCAGGACGAGTCGCTGGAGCTGCCGCCTGAAGCACTTTTCTTCGCCGCTAACATGCTGCACACCAAGGTGCGCAAGGAGTGGGTGCGACTGGCTGCTGAGCAGAAGGCGGCCATGGCAGCGTCGCTGCAGGCGCTGATGCAGATGCTACGCACTGGAAGCAGGCCGGGTTTCCATCAGGGACCGCTGGCCAGCAAGCTTTGTGCCATTTACGCAGTGACCATGATCTCGTCCCCGGACGACTGCAGGGAGCTGTTAACGCAGCTACTGGCGAGCTGCTCGGCCACAGGTGACGCAGGCGAGATTGCCTTCTTGCTGGCGTTTTCGCGCTGTGTGTGTGAGGAGATGGAGGACGCGGAGTTGGCGTTCGCTGCCAAGGACGCCATGGAAATGAACCTTGCTGCTCTGAGTGGAGATTTGGTGGCGTTGATCGGGAAAATTGTTCTTACGCGGGAAGAGCAGGACGCTCGCGTGGCTGTGCTTCATGGCGAAGCACTAACATGCTTAAACGTGTGGGTGAGACGAGCGGGACTCTCACTAGCGTCGCTGTACGCCAAGGATCAAGCCATACTACTGGCTCTGCTGGATGCACTGCAGAACAAGTCGCGTCACTTGCACGCATGCGCTGAGATCCTCACGAAGCTCATTGCGGTGGCGTCGTACCCGACTCCTGCTCAGCTGGAGAAGACGCTGCTGGTTGTGGCCCAAGGACTGCTCCAGGCTCGCCCGGCTTGCGAAGCCGCGCTCGCTGCGGAGGAGGACGAGGTGAGTCACGCACTTACAGACGTCATCTCAACGTTTTGTGAGACATACGCAGACTGGATTTTGGAGGGAGAACACCCCCAGGAAGCTGCGGCTTTGGGTGAGCTGATGCTGTATCTGGGCTCGCACCCTCGCCGACAGATCGCGTCGCTCACGCTCGAGTTCTGGATGGTCGTTCAAGACGAGCCTGTGGCCTCGCGCTTCCACTTCTATCAGCATGACGCGTTCATGCAGCTTTTCGATGTGATGCTCAAGCAGTGCTCTTTCCCGGGTGGAAACGCTGAGGAAATGGACGAACTGGAGCTTGACGACCTCATGGCTTTTCGAAGTGGTTTCCAAGGCGTCTCCGAAGCTTTTATCTCAATATTCACGCTACTGAAGGAGCAGTATCTAGCGCATCTGCTGCCCATCCTTACCTCGGCTGCTTCGAGCGAGTGGCAAAACGTCGAAGTGGCTCTGTTCGCTGTCTCTACAGTGGCGGATGAACTCAAGAAGAAACTCCCGAAAGCTGCAGCGACAACCCCGCAGCAAGCAGAACTGGAGAATATGGTGTCGCAGATCGTCCAAGCCGTGTTGAACTCGACTGCTGGCACTCATCCGCTGGTAATTACGACGGCCTCGCGAGTCCTCGGCCAGTTCGCTGGCTGGATCAACGACCGAGCGCTTGCTGCGCGTGCGTTCGACACGGTGGGAGCTGTTCTCCACTATTTGACCGGCGCGCTTGGCCTTGGAGCAAGTCGTGCCAATGCTGCGAAGAGCTTTATGCAAGTAGCAACAAGCTGCACGGCCTGCCTTACCCAGATGCAGCCGAGTTATCTTGTTGCCAGCGTCCAGCACTTCGGTATGTCTGGCCAAGAAGCGATGCCGATAGAAGATCGATTACTGGTTGTCGAAGGTCTTGTACGCGCCGCTGCGGCTTCCCCACACTGCTCTGTGATCCTGCAGACCGTGCTGAACGATTCGTTAGCGCGTCTTGACCAAGTGCTGGGCGCAACGGGAGCTGAGGACGTGGCTGTGGCTGGCCAAGTGTGCAACGAGCTGCAAGTTCTCGGCAAAGTGATGCGATTCCTGGATGCACCGACGGAAGTAGCAGGAGGCAAAGGCGTCACGGGGTGGGCGGTTCAGCAACTTTGGCCCCATTTGGACCCGATCACCCCACGCTTCGAGGCCGACGAGGCTGCGATGAAGGCGCTGTTCGAGCTGTATGGCTGGTGTCTACAGAGCTTGCGACAGGACATGGCGCCGCAGCTCGGCGGGATCGCTACGCTGATCCTGCGAGTCTTCGAGCAGCGCCGCACTGTGGCGCCACTCGAGTGCGCAGCGGTGGCTGTTGACGTCTTCGGAAAGGATGCCGGCGCCGAGATTGTCGATAGTTTCCGGGGCCTGATGGGCGCGTTAAGCCAGTCGGCGTTCCAGTTCTTCACGACCCATTCATTAGCAGCGTCCCCGGAGGTCTTGCGCTCCTTCTTCGAGCTCGCGTACCGCTTCTTGCTCTTCTGCCCGGCGGCGGTGATCACTGCGGCCGAGTTCCCCGTGCTGATCGACCTCAGTCTGGCTTGTCTAGGGAACCAGGACCGGGCTTCGACGAACGCTGTGCTCATGTTCCTCTCGCACCTGCTGAATGAGAGTACAACCAGATTGGCTCCGTTCGCGGCAGCTATCAACGCCAGTGTGCTGGATGCTGGTCAGACGGACAAGTGGCTCGACAGCATCATCGGGGCGCTGGCGTCCAAGAGTCCCAGCATTCTCTACGACTCGCTATCCAAGGTCTTGTACGCGCTGCTTACTAGCTTTGCTGGTAACGAGCGTGTGCGTGCAGCGCTAATGCAGTCGCTGAATCGAGACGCGCTCGGCGTGGCGGAGCTCCGACCGGAAGATCGACAACAAGTGCTCCACTTGTGGCTGTCTCTCGCTGCTCAACCTTCCAAGTACTCGGAGCGGCGATTCCGCGGCTTGTGCTCTGACTTCGCGAAGGTCTGCCGCAAAGAGCAGACAGCGGACGCGCTGCACTCGATTGAGGCGCCCAACTAGCGAGGGTTCCTGCAGTCAGGCTAGATTTCGTCTTGAGTGTATGGGAGTGTTCACATGTATGGACTTGTTATCAGACCGATTGTCGACCAGAAGAGTTTCTAGCAGTGACGCAGGACTCGTTAATGGCAGGGAGCGCCAACTTACGCCAGCTCTCCGACCTACGGCACAATTACGCAAACCGTCAGACTTCGATCATCAAACACGGCGGACGACTCGGCGACGTACGATGGGGTACTTCTCGTAGTAGAACTCCTTGGTCTCTTCCAGATCCGTCATCTTCTTGTCGTTGAAGTCCGAAATGTCGTCGCTGATGTCCTGTAAATCAGCACCATCCGTGCGTTAGCTCACTAGAAGAAAGCTCTCGTCTGCAGCTCCAGTGTCAACGAACCTCCTTCTTGAGCGAGCCCAGCGTGAGCGCGCGCGTGCAGGCCTGCAGTAACAGCCACAGATAACACAAACCAGTCCCCGACACGTGTCAATAGCCACTCGTGACCAACTGAATCAGTCGATCCGTCAAATGCGAACTGTACCGTTCCGGCGAACTGGTTGTAGGACTTGCCCTTGGCGTAGAACTTGGCTCCCGACGTCACGTCCAGCACCTGCAACAACCAACCAGCCAGGAAAGTCGTCGTCAATCCAACGTCCTCCTTATCGTCGTAGCTTAACCGCGTACCTTGCCACCGACGGCCAGCAGAATGGGAACGTCCTCGTCGGAGCCGTCATACCTGCTCAACACAGCACTCGTTAATATATGCCAGCCAATGCACTATGCATGCACCTGCATACTCCACCCACATGCGCAGCTGGTCCAGCGTGTACGTGGGCAGCCCCTGGGCCTCCGCCTCCGCTTCGATCTCGGCGCCCTTGCCGGTGATGAGCATGGAGAAGGGGTACGGGCAGCCGTAGCCACTGGCGGCGAGCTGCTGCTCGATCTGTGGCCAGGCCAGCGCCACGATGGCCACCACCAGCGCCACGCCGAGCAGGAAGAAGCGTCCAAGTCCAGCCATTGTCTCTAGTTTCTCAAGTCTTCAGCCGTTCCGGTTGTGCAGCGCCGCCTCAAATCTCCAAATGACTCAACCACGTACGAACGACGAGCTTCTACATCGCGTGGTGTGGCACCACCAATATCGTGTGTTGCACACACATATTGCGCTATCATTTCGGTACGTTGTACTGAAATGATGGCAGCTGTTTTGTCAACAAGCTTGAACGTCAACGGCTCGGCTCACTTCCGAATTTGCCGTCGAAAGAGCAACAATGAGCGTGAACGTGGACCAGATCTTGAGCAGCCCCGAGGCGACGTTCTCGGCCAGCTACAACCAGCGCGACCTGCTTCTGTACGCCGTGGGCATCGGCGAGTCGGCGCTGCAGTTCACGTACGAGTTCGACGAGAGCTTCGCGGCCTTCCCGCTGTACCCCGTGTGTCTGCCCTTCAAGGGCCATTCGCAGGATGTGGTGCCCTTCCCGCCCGAGACCATCTCGGCCACGCCCGACGGCATGCCCAGCTTCAACCCGGCCATGATCCTGCACGGAGAGCAGTCGGTGGAGATCCTGCGGCCGTTGGACCCGGTGGGCGGCCAGCTTGTAGGCAAGACCAAGGTCATTTCCTTCTACGACAAGGGCAAGGGCACGCTCATGGAGACGCAGACGCGCTTCGAGGACGCTAACGGGCAGGTCGTGGTCAAGCTTATCAGCGGATCCTTCATCCGCGGGCTCACGGGCTACGAAGGCAAGGGCCGCAAGCTGCCGCCGCGTGTGAAGATCCCCAAGCGCCAGCCGGATTTCCTCGACGAGTTCAAGACGTCGCCTCACCAGGCGCAGGTCTACCGACTCTCGGGGTACGTCTGCAATGCTCGGTTGCATCGGGTAATTACTGTTGTTGTTGCTAACTTGCCTCTGTTGCTGCAGCGACTACAACTCGCTGCACGTTGATCCGGAGATCGCCAAGAGCGTGGGCTTCAAGCAGCCCATCCTGCACGGCCTATGCTCCATGGGCGTGGCCAGCCGCGCGCTGTACAAGCAGTTCTGTGGCGGCGACGTGGCGCGCTTCAAGTCCATCCGCGTGCGCTTCTCGAGCCCGTGCTTCCCGGGCGAGACCATCCAGACGCGCATGTGGCAGGAGGGCAACGGTAAGGTGCTGTTCCAGGCCGTCGTCAAGGAGCGCGGAGTCGTCATCGTCGACGGCGGCGAGTTCGTCTACGCCGCGGACGCGTCCTCGCGCTTGTAAAGGCAGCGAGCAGTGCAGCGCAAGCCGGCCGTGTTGCTAGGCTCCGCCGATAATTGTTCGACGTCATCAGCTTCAGCTTGAAGTTGTTTGGCGCTGACGTCACTGTCATCCTCCCATAATCGTTAGGCAAGGGGTTCAAATGCAACAGGGTATCAAATGCAACAATTCTTAGCCGATACTATGTCTGGTTTCATTCCGGCGTTCAAGGCATCATATCTCACAGGTGCAAACTGACCGCCCGAAAATAACTGCCAGCCACTTCAGCGTTGTATCAACGTCGCCATGAGCTCCTCGCCTCCTCCGAGGCTCTCGCCGTGGGCCAAGTCGGTGGCCGCCGGCTCCGTCTCGGGCATGGCCAGCGTGGTAGCCTGCCATCCGTTCGATACCATCCGCACGCGGCTGCAGCTCTCGCCCGCGCGCTTCCGCGGTTTCTTTGACTGCGCCAAGCAGACCGTCCGACGGGAGACTGTGCGCGGCCTGTACAAGGGCTTCCTGCCGCCCTTCTTCAGCCAGGGCGTGTACAAGGCCGTCATCTTCACCACGTCCTCCACGCTGCGAAACGATGTGCTCCCCCACGTGTCGGTGCTGCAGCCCGTGCTCATGCCGACGGTCGTGTCACTCACAGCTGGGGCCGTGGCCGGCGGCGTTAACGCCTTCCTCGTGGCCCCTGTGGAGCTGGTGCGCAATAGGTTGCAAGTGCAATACGACAATCAGCCGCAGACACGGAGGTACCGAGGAGCTTTCCACTGCGCCACGCAAGTGGTGCGCAACGAGGGCATCACAGCCATGTGGAAGGGACTCACCACCACCGTCATCCGCGACTCGCTCGGCGTGGCCTTCTACTTCCTGGGCTATGACTTCGCCAAGCAACGGCTTACTGCCAGTGGTAAACTTGGGGATACGGCCACCCTGCTAACGGCAGGAGCCTTCGGCGGCGTCAGCTTCTGGGTGGTTGCGCTGCCTTTCGACACGATCAAGTCGCTGATCCAAGCCGACGGAAGGAACGGCAAGTACACGGGGCTGGTTTCTAGTACAGCGAAGTTGGTCCGGGAAGAAGGAGCGATGCAGCTCTTCCGCGGGTGGCAGGCGGCCTTCTCGCGTGGAATTCCCAGCGCTGCCATCACGTTTTGGACCTTCGAGCGCGCCAACAAATTCCTCGACGAGATGTGACTCAACGGCATCAACTGTGCCCCGCTTGCTGTAAAGCGAGCAAGCGAGGACACTCAAATATATTCAGCCCTTAAGCGAGCAAGCACTGGAGCACTGTGCAATAGATTAGAGAGAGAAACGAAGTCGCCACGGATGGCTAGTTCTGGTTTGATAAATTCACCCGCGCGCGCCGCAGTTGCGTCGCGATCGAGGCAACTCGTTCCCCCAGCCCAATCGCTTTATCCTTGAACATGTCATGAATGGCGTCCGGGTCGGTCGGATAGCAGATCGGCGGGAAGTCTCGCTGCTCCGGGCTGTTCCGTCCCGCTGGCTCAAACGGACCTTCACCGACAATCGCGGACGCGCCGAACGCGCTCGTCCAGCGCTCTCCCCCGACGATGATCATCCGAAAGATCATGAGCGAGTGCAGCAGATTCACCATCGTCAGCTCCTCGCCCGCTGACAGCCCTCCACTCGTAACGAAGACGGCGCCAACCTTCTGGCTCAAGTCCTCGGCAAACGACCACTCGCTCAGGAACTTGCTCATCTGCAGCACCGCAAGGGAAACGTTAGTCATAAACCCCAAAGACCCTCTACTTACAGCCAACCCAACGCACCTTCGGCTCGACGTTCGCGTTCACGACGTGCGTCCCGAGGATGACGGCGTCCGCCCACATCACGTCTTCCGCAAAGGACGCGTTGTCCAGCGTTCTTACACGCAGCGACTTGCTCTCTTTCCCCAATATATTGCCAACGCCGGTCTCCACCGCCGCCGCGAGCTTTGACAGATGCGGGCCGTCCGAGTACACGACCAGGACGTTGGCGCTCTCGTCCTCGCGGACGTGCTTCCAGGCGCTGTCCACCACATCTCTGGACTGCGTGTGAGGCTGGTGCATCAGGCCAGGGTCCCGTGGCTCGTTCGCCTCCAGCCTGGCCAGCACTTGCTGCGAGATGCCGATGACGTGCACCAATCCGATGGCTACGCCCAAGCAGAAAATCAAAAGCAGCACGCCGGCCGCGCGCCGAAGCCGCAGAGCATTGGAGTCGCTTGACGGCGTTTCTCGAGGGTCAACCCGCTGCAAGTGCGCGTACGCGGGGGCTACAGGTGCGCGCGGGGGCCGCAATGGCTGCCGCTCCGAGCGGTTCAGCCAACCGGCCGAGTTCATGACTTGGCAGATCTCGATATGCGACGTGGCAAGGAGGATGCTCACCACCACACGTACTTTCCAAGAAATGGCTACATTCGTATTTGAAGTGGACCATTGGGCTTATGACTGCTCTGCGGCGTACTTGATCTCGTGGAAGCCGCAGTTTGCGATGGAGCCTGGGCCTCCTTTGCCGTCGCTGCCGCCGTAGTTAGCGTGGCAAGTACACACGCCCGTGGCGAAGTCGCAGATGCCGTGGTTGGAGCAGAAAGCGTTCTCGCGCGTGCCTTTCACCGACACTTCGCCCTGCAGTGTCTCGCCGTCAGTGGCGAACACGAGCGCTCCTGAGCCGTCCTGGGCGTTCCCGTTGATACGGTCCTGGAGAAGTGCGTTGGAGCCCGACAGCGACGGAAGGTCTCCCAGCTCCGTCAAGAAGTCCACGAGTATGACGCTGTTGACGCTGTTGGAACAGGCGGCAGCAGCTCCGCCAGAGAAGGCGACGCTCACCTGGCCAACTGTGGACAGCTCTTCTAAAGCAGCCTTGACGTCATCGACTGTCGCGTCGAAGGGTATACTCGCTGTGGTTTCGTCTCGGAACGTGAGGGTGAAGCTGCCGGCGTCGGCGATGCACTGTACCAGTTGCCGCTCGATGTCGTCTTCGTCCGTGTAAAAGTCATCACCGCGCGGGCATTCCTCTGGACAGGCGCAACCATTGTTAGCTATGCCATTGAAGAAGACAATTTTGAAGAGATACAACGTACGCAGCGAGCAGTCGTAGCCGAAGAAGAACGGGTCGCACAGGCAGGTACGAATGCGGTGGGCGTCCCACGTGGCCACGTCGTTCGCGTCTTCTCCATACGTGAAGTCTCGCGTCACGCCGTTCACACGGGTGATTGGTGCCAAGTCGTACAGAGCTAAGCACTGCCCATTGCCGTTGCACTCGATGTCCGCGCCACCGCAGGCCACTGTCAAAGAAAGCACCATCAAGGTTAGTGTCTGCCATCTCAAGCGAGTTCCCGATGGGTGAAAACGAACTGAGCTCGCAGGCGCTGCCGGTGTAAGGAGCTTGGCACTTGCACTGGCCGTTGCTGCGGTCGCAATCGCCGACATCGCTGCACTCGGTGCGTATTTGATGTGCCACATTGTCCTCGCTAGGGTATCCAAACCACGAGTAGCCAAAGGGACAAACTCTCTCGGAACAATCTGCACCCCGCCAGCCCTTCGCACACGAACAGCGGTAGGACGGTTCTCCTGCGCAGGTGCCGTGGCCGCTGCATTGAAGATCTCCGGGACATCCAACGGGGATTCGCGACGGAGCACCGCAGTCGCCACGGTTGAACTCTAACGAGCCCAGCTGGCCGTTGCCGTCGCTGTTGGTGTAACCAGTGTGGCAGATGCAGCGACCGATTGTGAACTCGTCGCAGTAGCCGCGGTTGGAGCACACTTCACTCTCCTTGGTGCCATCGACCGATACAATGTCAACGATCGCATCCCCGCCACCAGCCACTACGACGCTGGAGGCAGCGCTCATCTTACTGCCGTCGGCCACGATGGTCGGAAGACTACAAAAGGGCAACACCACAAACCACTACTTAGCCCAGCACAGTCCCCTCCATCACTAACGTCACGTACTTGCCAAAGTCCTGAGTGAACGTGAGTTTCGCGAGGTTTGCCGGCGATTCACACACTTGTGAGCCTGAGTAGCTGACGTCGATGCCCTGAATTGACGGCAGTTCCAGTAGAAGTTCTTTGAGTTGTTGGGTCGTCGATTGAGCCTCGATCGGTCGGCTTGTTGCCCCTCGAAAGCTCACTGTAAACGTGCCCCCACCTTGCTCTACCGGCGCTTGCATCTGAGCTGTCGGGTCTGGCGTAAACGTTTGGTCTAGCGGTTCACAGAGAGCTCCTTTGACCGTCTCGGTGAAGCTTGTAGCGAACTGCAAGCGATTCGAGAGATGAGCCAGGCCGTCCGTGCCGCCATTCGTCTGGTCAGCGAGGATTTCGGCTAGATCTCCGTCTCCGTTGGGCGCCTTCACCACGACGAAGCGGATCGTCGTCGTGGTGCCGAAGTCGCTGCAGAAAGCTGTCTGCTCGTCGGCGAAGACGACATCAACGTCGATAATGTAGGCAACTTTTGTCTGCAGCGTCGTCTTGAGTGTGTCGGCGGTGATACTGAACGGCAAACCCGTCAGCTTCGTGCCGTCCTCGAAGGTGAGTGCGAAGTTGCCGCTCGTAGCTCCGCATAGAAACTGTTGCTCTTCCACGGCGCGGCAGGAATCGAAGCCTTTAACAGCCTCTTTGGTCTCAGCGTCGATGAATCCGTTCGCATTGTTGAGGAACAAAGTCTGGACGCCTTTCACGTCCAGCGTCGAGAAGGTCATCGGTGGTAGATCTGCGAGCAGCTCCCGATGCCAGAGCGCGGAGAAGGTCATCGTCGCGAACGTGCCAGTGGATGTACACACGTTGTTGATGGCTCCCCCCGTACTGGTCATGAGGGACACGCTCATCTGGCCGTAGAACGAGAGCTTGGAGAGGAACGCGAGGAACGTATTACCGTCGGCGTTGAACGGGATATTGCGCACGGTTTCGTTGCCGAAAGTGATGGCAAACACGCCCGAGTCAGCAGCGCAGATGAACTGCTGGACTTCCACCGTTCTCCAGCCCGGCACAACCGCGTTCTGCTTCGTGTTGCTTGTTGGGAAAGTGACTCGCCACTCTGTACGTGTTGGAAGTGGGTCTGTCCGGGTGACTGTGACGGCCTCCACACCTCGCAGGGCCAATAATGACGTCGCAATGGACGGACTGAACGAGTCCTGATGTGCTAGCGCCTTGAACGATATCGGACGGGTGCACTGCTTCCCAAACTTGAGGATGAACTTGCCTTTCGACAGCGGAGCGTCCGACTGCAGCACAATCGTCTGCTTCTGGTACGTGGTTAAGCATTGGATCAGCTGCATCTCGTTCACCTGGCCGGTAGTTAACGGGTCATCGCCGACGGAGCAGTCTTTCAGATTGCAGCTAGGCCCATGGAAGCGAGCGTCGCACTGGCATCCGTGGATCACGTCGAAGTCCCATACTTGATCGTAGACGAACACATCTCGGTTGTACAGCTCACGAGATATGACCTCCTTCTCCGCCAGCGTCTTCATCGAGATGCACTTGCCGTGGTCGGAGCAGGACTCGAGACACTGAGTGAATTGGCAGGCAGGACCCGTGAATCCGGACTGACAAGTGCATGATCCACTTGTGTAGATGCACGTGCCTCGACCGGAGCACTCCTCAGGTCCATGGGCGTCGTTGACGCCTCGGATAACTCCCCACGCTTTGCCCGCCGGGCAGTACTGGAGCGAGCAGTCGTATCCGAAGAATCCGTCGCGGCAATGGCACGTTAGCTGCTTATCGCAAATGCCATTCCCTGAGCAGCCATTCGGACAGGACTCGTCCGCTGCAGCAACGAACGATGGGTCGATCAGAGCCAACACAACAGCCAGCACTGCCAACACTGGTCTGCATCGCGCCATGGCGCGTCTTCAAGCCTAGAAACCTACAGGAAGTGATCGATATCCAAGCGACTTGAGCAGTTTCTTGCGTCGCTTCACCTTTGGATATCTCGTGATGAAGCGAGGCACTGCAGAAGAACGACGATGGGAGAACGGCTTGCGACGAGGAGGTAGAGGTTCTGGTTTGAATGAATCAATGGCGTCTCCTGTCGTACAACGCAGTGCGAGGACGAGGCCGCCGACTGAAACCAGGAAAACGAATGTGAAGGCCAACACGACGCCACCGCTGGTCGCTACTGCTGCTCTCCAGGCTTATCTATCGAGGGATGTCGACGCAAAAAGCAGGATACCACGTCCACGACCTGCTTCAAGATCAATTGGAGGGTCCATTGCACCACCACTAGAGACAAGAAGGCTAAGCAATGTTCAGGCGAAGACTCGGGGGAGAACAGCTGAAGCACGACTGCCGATTGACGGGGATGTCGATGATGATGCTGTATCTAAAGAAAACGGCACGTGTCGAGCAGAAAGCCCGTTGTCGCGCTTCCAGAAACATGTACGAGTTGCTCATTTATTCGTTAGCGGTAGCTCTGGCTGACTTGGTGCGTTGACCGAGGCAGATGAAGCAAACGCGATCGGCGGGAGTCACAGCTGGAAGAAGCGGTCGACCGCTGTCCACTGAGGTTTCACGCAGTCAGCCTTTGTCGTTCTACCACAGGAATCAATCGGCGGGTTCTTCAGCAGCGAGAGCTTCAGCTTCAGGGCCATTATCGGAAACGTTGGCCCGATCTCTGATGGAGAAAATTCAGGAAGCCAAGCGACTACGGCAAGAAGGAGCGGTGAGCAGATTCTCTGCTAATGGCACGCAGAATGACAACCGATTTCAGGGACGTGGTGGTGCTGATCGCCTTCAAGGGAAACCACAACAGAATTTGAGAGTGTGGCCAGCTCCGTCACCTGTCCTAGAACAGCCACGTGCTGCTCTATCCAGTGCACCAGCGCCGGCCTCGAAGAGCTCCCCACCAGTTCCTCACGCAAAGCCAGTCATGCCAGCGATACCGGTGTTGTCATCTCTACCACCCGCCGAAAACTTGGTGGACTCGCAGACCAGTGATTTCGAGCAAAACGAAGTGCACGTGGATGAAGCTACACCAGCAAAGAGCGAATAACTTGTGGTGATCTCTTGTCCATGTGGTGATGTGAGTGTTGGTTGCAATGAGCCAGAAGCACTTGAAAGATTCAGCCACATCCAGCAGACTCTTCCAGTCGACGAAGAGCCCGAAGTTCTCGCGCAGCATCACTCTATTTAGCCATGGGAAGAACTACCACCCGCGCTGGAACGCAAGTATGCTTGCAACGAGAACTCCTTGCCCTCCGTGTACTCCCCGTTACCTTCCAGCTATAGTAAGTCATCAAGCGCCAAGAGTGAATCGTGTTCATCAACCTGCGAGCCGAATCAAGAATCGAGCAGCAGGTCGACGGATCGGATACGCGCGCTGGTCGATATGAAAAGCGCAGTGACCAAGACGATGGCCCTGATCAACTCCGAGTACCACGACGACACAGCACACGATAAAGAGCTCGCAGTCTCCAACCAGGAGGGCGAGGAGTGCAGTCCAGATGCTGCTCTTGCTGCAACTGTTGCTGCCATCCCGGCGATCCGCGCTCGACTAGACGAAGACAGGCGCATTGAGTTCCTGCGCGTACTGGACGCCTTCAAGCGCTGCCTGCAGCCACCGTCCTTGTGCTCTTCCACGTGCAGTTTGACCACTACAGCACTGAAGAGTCCGTGCCTGGCCAGTCCCAGCAATCAAGTTGATGGTTGACGAAAAAGGCAACTGTGAGTTGCCTTTTTCGTGTGACTCGCGTCTGTAGACGAATGCAATTGGCTCATCCCCCCTTAACGTGTTATGTGACGCGGCAACTCGTGTTGCCGCTGGCCCAGTGTCCTCCACTCATTCGCACTGCAACATCAGCAGATTCCTTAGCCCGATCCAGCAACTTCTTGTCACATTTTTTTCAATTTTGCGTAAAATACAAAATCACACATACAAATATCAAGTTAAAAACGCCGTTACGCCGGCTCCAGGGAGCCATTCCTCCATTGGCCGTCAGCATAGCAGAGCTCCTCGCTTCCTCCTCCGCCATGTCGTCCAGCACCCCCGCCTCGGGCCCGCAGCCGTCCGCGTCCACGCCCTGCCCCTCGCCCGAGTCGTGCTTCATCCAGCAGCCGCACGTGCACCGTCCTCGTCAGGCTGAGCCCAAGATCCTCAACTCCATCCTGGACCACGTGGGCAACACGCCGCTCGTGCGTCTGCGCACCATCGCGCGCCGCGCCGGCCTGCAGTGCGAGCTTCTCGCGAAGTGCGAGTTCTTCAACGCCGGCGGCTCCGTCAAGGACCGCATCGGCAAGCGCATGATCGAGGACGCTATGGCTTCGGGCCGCATCAAGCCGGGCGACACGCTCATCGAGCCCACGTCGGGCAACACGGGCATCGGCTTGGCTCTGGCTGCCGCTCTCTACGGCTTCCGCATCATTATTACGCTCCCAGAGAAGATGTCGCTGGAGAAGGTGGACGTTCTCAAGGCTTTAGGAGCCGAGATCATCCGTACCCCCACGGAGGCGGCTTGGGACTCGCCCGAGTCGCACATTGGCGTGGCCAAGCGCCTCGTCAAGGAGATCCCGAACGCCCACATTCTGGACCAGTACAGCAACCCGTCCAACCCGTTGGCTCACTATGACGGCACGGCCGAGGAGATCCTGGAAGCCTGCGACGGCCACGTCGACATGGTCGTCATGGGTGCCGGCACGGGCGGTACGCTGTCCGGTACGGCGCGTAAGATCAAGGAGAAGTGCCCTAGCTGCATTGTTGTAGGCGCTGACCCCATCGGCTCCATCCTGGCGGAGCCTGAGAACCTCAACGACGAGAACCGCCTCAAGCCGTACCAGGTCGAGGGCATCGGCTACGACTTCATCCCGCAGGTTCTGGACCGCTCGCTCGTGGACCGCTGGGTCAAGACGGGCGACCAGGAGAGTTTCCTGCTGGCTCGTCGCCTCATCCGTGAGGAGGGTCTGCTCTGCGGCGGCTCGTGTGGCTCTGCCGTGGCCGCGGCGCTCAAGGCCGCCAAGGACCTCAAGGCCGGCCAGCGCTGCGTCGTGGTGCTGCCGGACTCGACCCGTAACTACATGTCCAAGTTCCTCTCGGACGACTGGATGTACGAGCACGGGTACGTGACCGACATGTCCAAGAGCGCGCTGAGCGCCACGTGGTGGGCCAGGAAGAACGTGTCGGAGCTGCTGCTGCAGGCGCCCGTGACCATCACGCCCGACCTGACGTGCAAGGAGGCCGTGGACATTTTGAAGAAGGAGGGCTTCGACAACCTGCCCGTGGTGGCGGACGACAACTCGATCGTGGGCGTCGTGTCCGAGGGCAACCTCATTGCGCAGCTCATGCCTGGCCGCGTGCACCCGACCGACGCCGTCGAGAAGGCCATGTTCAAGCAGTTCAAGCAGGTGAGTCCCCAGACGTCGCTGTACGAGCTCAGCCGCATCTTCGACCGCGACCACTTCGCGCTGGTCGTCACGGAGCAGAAGCGCATCCGCAAGGGCGGCGCGGCCGAGACCAAGTCGGTCATCTTCGGCGTCGTCACGCGGATCGACCTGCTCACGTACATTACGCGCCACAACGAGCAGTAAAAGAGGCTTAAAGCCAACCCAATACAACCAGCCGTTCAAAAAGGTATCCTTTGGCGTCTCTTCCTGCTTTTAGGAGCAAGATGGTGAAGCTTCCGGCCCTGGACAAGGGCGTTTTGCCTCTGCAGAAGCTGCGCGACGAGTACGAGCGCTCGCTGACGCACTTGCTGGACCACCTGGGCACGGAGCGAGTGTCACTGGTGCTCACGACGCGGTTGGCGGCGCTGCTCACGCACGTGTTCGTGGACGGTCTGGGGCTGCTGAAGAGCCATCACGTGGTGGAGTGTCTGGAGCTGTCGGACGAGATCTCCACTGTCACGACGGACACGACGGTTGTCTACCTTGCGCTTGCACGCGCTGGGGACGTCCGAGCGGTGGCGGTCCATGCGGACAAGTTGCTGGAACAGGAGGACGCTGAAGGACGACGACGACGACTGGCGATCTACGTGGTGGGCAGGTGGACGACCATGCTGGACCAGGCACTAGACCATGGCCGACTGCGCGGCAGGTTCCAGACTGGAGAGTTGGCCATGGGCTTCTTCCCTTTAGACTCGGATCTGCTCACGCTGGGCTTTCAACGCAGTCTGTACGAGTGTGAGGTGGAAGGCAACGGCAGCGCGCTCGTGGACATGGCGGCGGCCTTGAACCTGTTGCAACAAGTGTACGGCAAGTTCAGCCGCATCAAGTACAAAGGCGAGCTGTCGATGCTCGTGCTGAACCACCTCATGGAGATGAATGCTGGAGGCTCCGGCATGATGAGCAACGCTGGAGCTGCGAGTCAAGCAGCTCCGTCGACAGCGCAAAGATCCCGACTAGATACGCTCATCTTGCTGGATCGGAGCGTGGACTTTGCGTCGGTACTGTCGACGCCGCTCACGTACGAGGCGGTGCTGGACGAACTCATGCAGATCCAGGACGGCTTCCTCATGGCGTCACCGCAGATCCTCCGGGCGGATGACAGCGCCAGTGGCGTTCCCGTCCCAGTGGCGTTGAACTCGACAGACGACATCTTCCGTCAGATTCGAGACAAGCACATCCACACCATCCCAGCGGCCTTGAACGTCCAGGCGGTTGCTATCAAGCAGCGGTTCGACGAGTTCCAGCGCGTCAGTGGCACGGCAAGCGCAGCACAAGTCAACGAATTTGTCAAGTCAGTGCCGCAGATGAAGGCGTCACAGCAGGCCATTGAGCAGCACGTCAACTTGCTGGAACACCTGGAAGCCACGACGTCCGGCAAACCCTTTCGGGATCTGTGGCACTTGGAGAGGAAGATCATGGACCACGACGAGGCCGTTCTGGACACGATTGAAGACCTCATTTATCGCCACGAAGACCTTCGCAGAGTGTTGCGTCTGCTCTGCTTGTACTGCGTCGTGAACGACGGCATGGCGCGCCGTGATCTGGAGCGCATGAAGATGCATATTGTCAGGGCTTACGGCCATGAATTGACCTTCTCGTTCCCCAACTTGGAGCGAGTCGGGGTGCTCTACGAACGACGCCCTAGTTCTGCCCTTCTAGGCGGCAATGACACGGCTTGTTCATTCAAGGAGGTAGCCCAGAGTTTATCCGTGATCGACGTGGAAGTCAACATCAAGAACCCCAAGAACGCGGCCTTTGTCACGTCAGGCTACGCGCCGATCTCTGCTCGTCTAGTGGAAGAGATCCTGAAGCACGGCCACTGGAGAGGCATCGACGACGTCATGAGTCGTCTGTCAGGACCCCGCGCAGAAGTTCACCTAGCAGAGAACGATCGGCAAGACAAGGGGAATGCAGACGAGACCAAGAAGAACAAGCCAAAGAAGAAGACGGTGGTGCTAGTGGCTTTCGTCGGCGGCGTGACATTCCTCGAGATCGCCGCGCTGCGATGGATCGCGTCCTTCTGTAAGAAGCTTGCCATTTCATCCCTGTTTTACAAGAACTAACCTTCCGGTGTTGTGTGTAGATCCTATCGAGCTGGTCGTCGCTTCGACGAGTCTTATCAACGGCAAAGCGTTCATTAGCGAGTTGCTGGAGCCTGTGCTGCCCACAACGACGTGAACCAACCGAAAGCTTATAGAAATTGGAGGTAAGTTTAAGCGGCAAACGAGGTCTTTCGCCAACCTACTTGAGCGGCTTGTAGCTGTCGCCTGTGGTCGTGCCCGGGTCGCTTCCGGCGAGGCATTCTCCCCGGTAGTTGACGCAGTCCACGGGTTTGTGTCCCGTGTAGCCCGGGATGTTGTCGCTGTGGAAAAGGCGCAGCGCTACTCGAGGCGTTGGGTGCAGGGCCTCGCTTTCCTCGGGTCCATTCGCCTGAGCCACTGCTTCGGCGCTGTGCGAAGTGAGAGGCAAGAAGCCTGCGTAACCAGGGATCTGGTTGGTGACTCGGCTCGTCCCCGGATTCAGGTCGGTAGTCGTTGATGCCATGCCGCGCTTACGCATGTACGGCCGCTCTCGTGGATTCTCGCCATACGTGCCGAAGTCCAGTTGGTGGCTGCTGGCTGGCGTCGACGAGTGCACGAGAAACTCGTTGAGTTGTTTCTCGGCAAACGTTCCAGTTCCCCAAGACGACCCAACAGTCTTGCCGCGATGGAGTTCTTGATCGAACAGGCCGTCAACATGCTGTACGGCTTGACTAAAGAGGCCCCAGGAGATGCGATCACGAAGGCTTCCTCGGCGATCCAAGTAGCTGTGGAAGACCTCGATGACCCGAGGAACGGCATTGTCTCCAAGCGCAAGCTGGAGAACTTGCTGCACTTGGGCGAGTTGGATCGTCGCTCCTTCTTGTTGCTGGTCGTTCGTTCTGGCGACGATCCTAAACGCTTTCTCGTACTCTTCGAGCGGCACGTGCTGCACACGCCTGCGTTCCTCGTCGAAAGCTGGGAAGTCTTGCAGGTACGTGCTGGTCGCGACGAAAGGCTTGGAGTCCGGGCGCTTCTGGTTGACACTGACACCTCGACGGTCAGGCACGCGATAGTCTTCCG
This sequence comes from Phytophthora chlamydospora, assembly GCA_012295415.1. NCBI lineage: Eukaryota > Oomycota > Peronosporomycetes > Peronosporales > Peronosporaceae > Phytophthora > Phytophthora chlamydospora. The sequence goes on along the minus strand of JAABLK010000180.1, from coordinate 25,526 downwards.
GCTGCACTAGTCGGCCGTTCTGCATGGCCACCGACTCGTGCGTGTGTTTGCCCATGCGGTTCATCGTCGGTGGAGCGATGATGTGCGAGCCCATGGACGAGAACTTGGTGGCGCGATGCTCGTACGTCTCGCCGGGCTTGAGTGTAGCGCAATGCTGCACTGCGAACGACTTGAAACCTTGGTACCCGTACGTCTTGGACGCGCACATGGCAAGAGTTCCACTTGGCTGCAACGAATTTTAAACACAGCAACTTGCCACGCTGGAAAACTTTTGTCAGTGCCAAATCTCCGTTTGCAACTTTGCCACTCGCAACTATTTCTGCAATTTCCACAGACAAGATCAAATGCAACTCAACGTAAATGAACGAGGTGAGTGGCAAGCACAGCGCAAGGGCGCCGAGGCAGTCGTTTATTTGTGGAGGTGGTTCTTCCTTCGAGGGAAAGTGTCGATGTTGCAATTGGTCGTTGCAGGCTCGGCACTTCGCCAGCGAAAGTTGCGACCGAGGCACACGCACCGCCACGGAAGCGCGGCTGGCAACGGGGCTCTGGATCTGTACTTGTCGTCTGTAGCAGCGTCACTGCAAGGCCAGGCATTGATGAACACTGGCCAATGTTGACAAAACTCTAGTCCGAGAACTCGCAGTTCTCCGGGAACGTGCAGCCTGAGCGGGCGAGCACGACCTGGGCGGCCCAGTGGCCGGCGTTGACGCACTGCTCGAGGGGCAGGCCCAGCGCCAAGCGGGAGATGAAGCCGCCGACGAAGGCGTCGCCGGCGCCGTTGGTGTCCACGATGGACGAGGCGGCCATCTTGGGCACGTCGAAGCTGTGGACCTTGCCCTGGTGCACCACGATGGTGGGCTCCGAGCCCTGCGTGTACACGACAGTGCGGCACTTGGAGCCGCTGGCCTTGCTGAGCTGCGCGGTCTTGAGGGCGATCTCCTTGACGTCCTCGCCCCAGCCCTGCACCTTGCCGAGCGTCTTGGCCTCGCTCTCGTTGCCGAAGACAAAGTCAGCGTGGTTCATGGCGGCCATGAGCGGGTCCTTAAAGAACTCAACAATGAAAGGAGCCGACAGGTTGATGAGGAAGGTCTTGTTGTTCTCCTGGGCGTGCTTAGCCAGCGTCATGACGGCCTCAGGGGAGACGGTGAGGTGGAAGCCGGCCGAGTAGAAGAACTGGCCCTGCTGGATGATCTCCTGGCTCTCAGGCTGGGCCAGGTGGTCGTGGTGGAAGTGGTTGGCAGCCGACAGGTCGGCCACGAGCGAGCGCTCGCTGTCCACGACGCACACGGCGCACGTGCCCGTCTTGATGTCGGCGTGCTCGAGGTACGACACATTGACACCGTCAGCCTGTGCGCACTCCTTGAGCTTAGCACCGTTGGCGTCCTTGCCCACGCTGCCGAAGAAAGACGTGGCCGTCTTGTTGTGCTTGTTGAGCATCCACTGGGCCACGCGGATGCTGTTCTGCGTGGCGCCGCCGGCCACGAACACGGGCTTGAGCGTGGCCAGCTCGGCGAACATGGGCGCGTGGCTCTCGTCCGCCAGGATGGCGTTGTCCAGCTTGAGGCCGTACTTGGCCAGGAACTCGGGCGTCACGTCGGCCGAGATGTCGAGCAGCGGGTTGCCCAGGCCCACGATGGAGCGCGTCAGGTTGGAAGAGGACATGGCGAAGGTGCGGTGTTGCTTGGACTGCTGGACGGAAGACGAATGATCGGCGCTCGAGCGTTTCATTTTGAAATAGTGGGACGTTTTGGCGCGCGCTGGAGCCCTAACAACCAACGTAAAATGAGCTCGCTACGGTTACGGTCCGATGAAATGGGTCCTCATCACGGTTAAATTAACCGCGAAGCGGGACCTTTTTCTGTTGTTTTGGGGATGAGACTCATTTTCATAAGATACTTCGACACTGAACGTCTTCATCATTTGTTGAGCACTTGGGCGCAGTTGAAGAGAAGGCACCGCTCGTATCTCCGCCTGAGGAATTGAAGGCGGCGACTTCTCCCGACGACATCGATTTTGGTCGAAGTGGCGAGAATACCCCGCTTTCGCTGGTGCTTCCGCTGCTGGCAGGCAGGTCCCTTTGTGAGAGTATTCAAGTCGCAGTTGCGGCCAAAGCCGGCTTTGCCATGGTTGGCGCTGCCGCTGAAGCAGAAATCCTCGTCGATACATATGGTCTTCAGGTGTACGCTGTCCGAGCGCAAGTGTCTGGTCTCGATCCCAGCCTCGTGGGGCAGAGCTAGCCCTTCCAGAGCATCGGGGCAGCTCCACAGCCATGATCTATCGTTTCCTATAGCTCTTCGATCACTGCATCACCCCGACCGTGCAGGTCGACAAGCGCCTGTACAAGTGACGGCAGGGTCAGCGCGTACGAGCCAACGCACCCTCGCGCCCTTGATTCGTGTGACCACGTCGACTTCGTCCTCTGGGCCCGGGTTTACGAAAACGAACCTGAACTTCAGGTTCGTGAAGAGTCCTGACAGTGTTCTTGAAAGAGTCCTTTGCCACGTACATGTACATATCAATCAATATTCCAGTATGGCTGAAGCGATTGGTCGCAAGCATGCGCACTTTTGAAGTTGTTGCTTTGAAAGCAAACCGTCACGGCGATGCTGAAAACAATAAAATCGCTTGTCGACAGGTTTTGCGCCACAAGACCTATTGAAGAGGCAACACAAAGTCCAATGGAACCGGCCAACGGAGGGTCAACTTGTGCCTCCCACGAAGTTACGAGTTTCCCGACGTCACGATGTCAATAACGTTGCCGCTTTGCTAACAGCGCATGTCAATCCATAGGGGTCTTTCCTGTTTTAGGGGACCCCTCTCTTCCTTGAAACTACTGTCCTCTGTCTCACGAAGCTTTCCTCGCGAAGGTTACGGCAAAATGGCGTTTTGGTCGATACTGTAGAATTTCAAAGTACGATGTCAAAGAAGAAAAAAGATATGCCTTTACTTTTCTAGGACTACGACCGTGGCTCAAGCCTACATGACAGTGCACCTGCATGTGCATTTTGCCATTGCCTTCGCTTCAAGTTCTTCTTCTTCGGTCTGTTGTGGCTTCTGTTTTAAGGAAAGGGGCAGAAGTATTAGCCAGCAGTTCAAATGCACAATGAGACCAGCAGCATCAACTCACCGTCTCCGCGGGGCGTTCTGCTCCCTTATCTGTCGTGTCTGCCGAACCCTGGACATTTGCAACTTCCTCAGCAGGATTCGATTCAGCTGGGGCGTCGGCCGAGCCTGTTCCTGGAGCTTCAGCCTCCTCCATCACTTCAATCTCGACGTTATCTTGGTCAACGCTGTCCGTCTTAGCTTCGACAATCAGGTCCGTAGCAGCCTTCTCCTCCACCTCCTCGGGAATAGTGGCCTCTACGCTGGGTGCCTCAAGCTCACTTTCGGTCGTAGGAATATCTTGTGCTGCTATCGCCTGTGCCTCGGCTTCGGCTTCTTCAACCGCGGCCGTCATGTCAGTCAACACTTGCTGGATCACTGCCATGGTCTCTGCATCTTCCACTGGTGTCGAGTCGATAGGAGTTGCTTCAACAACGAGGACTTCCTGTTCAGCGGTGGAGCTTTCCTCAGGTTGAACAACTTCTTCATCGTCGCCGGCATCGCTTCCAGACTCCTGTTCGGGGTTTAATTCGTCGTCGTCAGCAGGATTGACGACGTCCTGCTTGTCCTCGGACACCTGATTGCATACCTCAGGCTGCACGAAAGCCTTATCACTGGAGCACTCCTCGCTTTGTGCGGGTTCCTCCTCCATGACACTTTGAAGTTTCTTGTCCATCAACGGTACAGCGCTGGGCTCTGAAGCTGTTCGAACAGCGCTCTCTTTGTTGACAATAGCAGGATTTTCGGATGTGGTTGAAGGGCTGCTGACCGAGATCAACCCCTGCAACGCCTTGGCATCCACCCCTGCTTGTTCGAGCTTGGACATTGCCATCTCAAGCTGGAAATGACGTTAGAAAACTGTACCGGATAGACCGGTAAACGAAAAACATCGCACCTCCTGGTTGGAAAACTCAGCGGGTTCGTTCTTCGCAACAGGCTTGAAGAGGTGACCAGCGTGCTCTTCCGAGAACATCATGAAGTGCTGCACGCAGAACAGCACTTGCACCATGTTCGTGCCCTCATACAGGTCGTCGGTGCAAAACAGCGACAAGTCGTACATCCCGATCCTACCAAAGCAACACCGTTAGCAACTGATGAACTACACATTCGCTGCTAGCTGCACTTACGACTTGCACTGGCGCAGGAAGACGGAGATGTTCTCGCGCTCCTTCCACGGAGCCATTCGCTTCGTGTAGTTGCGGCTGATGGGCGACATGCAGTTGGAGACGTCGGGGAACAGCGTCTCCATCTAGTTTTACAGCCCAAGTCACGCGTGTGTTAGACTACCGTAACTTCAACGACACCTTTTCATTGCAGATGGCCCACATACCATCTCGCGCAGAACGACGCCGGACTTGAGCGCCTCGAACAGATCCGTGGTCGGCAGCTCGCGCTTCAGCACGCTCTCAATCCATGTCATTATCTCCTATAGTCAGAATTCCAGCAGCCGTTAGCCTTACTGTTGCGCTGAAAACCTTACAGACACAGCGACGTACGCGTTGGCGACGGAGGTACTCGATGGCCATCGCTTTGTCGCTGGCCCACTTGGCCGACAGCGACAGACTGCGTTGATGTTTGCCGCCCATGGCCGACTCGCGCACATCGTTGTCTTCATGTTGCGGCACCAGCACGTTCAGGTTCATGTCCATGGCTAGCAGAAGTTGATAGCTTGTCTTAGCGGTTGGAAGTTGTCCGGGAATCGGTACTTTCGCGTCGAGTCTCCAAAGAAAGTGTGCCGTCAATGGCCTTGCTGGCCTCCGCCTCGTCCCGCCTTCAGCCCACTGCTTAGCCCACGAAACCACCGCAATGCGCTTGAGTTCAACAGCAACAGCAACATCGCTCTCGACTTTGGCGCTCGCTGGATCCCATTGCTCGCTCAATCGCAGCACCGCGATGAAAATACCCTTGCTCACACGTCACATATTTCACACACGTCACATATTACAGTTTGCTACTGCCACCGACAAGTCACAGTTTATCCCATGATTTTCACCCGAATCGCACTTAGTGGAGTTGTCAGTCCACCGCCAACAGTGTTGGTCTCCACTCGAATATTGACACCATGATTCGCGTGGTGGCAGGGACGTATGAAGGCTTGCTGTACGGCTGGGAGTGCCCCACGGTGGCCGCCGGCGAGAGCACCAAGATGAAGCTGACCTTCGGCTACGCGGCGCACTCCGAGTGCATCAAGAGCGTGGCGCTCATGGCCGCTAAGCAGGGCAAGACGCTGCTGTCCGGAAGTGGCGACGAGATGATCAAGTGCGTAATACTGCAATGCTCCGACCAATATTACAATATATTGAAGGTGCTTAACGCTCTATGTTGCTGCTGTGATCAGGATCTACAACGTGGACAAGCGCGTGGAGGTGGGAAGCCTGATGGAGCAGCACGGCGCCATCACGAGCCTCGAGTTCTTCGGCCAGAGCCACGTGCTCAGCGGTAGCGCCGACAACTCCATCTGCATCTGGCGCACGTCCGACTGGAACTGCCTGCACATTCTCGGTGGCCACAAGTGAGTTGTGCTGCAGCGGTGATGCGTGACTGGGTTACAGGGTTCTGACTGTTTGTTTCCTGCTGCTAGGGGCGAGATTAACTCGATCGCAGTGCATCCGAGCGGAAAGCTGTGCTTCTCTGTGGCACGTGACCGCACTCTGCGCATGTGGAACCTTGTGAAGGGCCGCATTGCGTTCATTCGCCGGCTGGAGAAGGAGGCGGAGCTCGTCATGATCTCGCAGAAAGGCTCACACTATGCGCTCGGATTCGGCAAAGACTTGTCCGTGTTCAACATGAACGCAGAGGTAGGTGTCTAGCTGAAATTATGCGAAGATTTGATTGCCGGTGGCTTACGTTAATGTTGCTGCTTCTTAGCTCGTGGGCACGCTGGAGCACTCGAAGAAGATTCACTGCGCCGTGTTCGCCACGGACGAATACGTCGTCTGCGGTGGCGATGATAAACATATTTATGTCTGGAAGACCAACGGAACGTACGTACTCAGTGTCGGTGACGATGCTTTCCTAGATATCTTGACTAACGTCGATGCTATGCTGTTTTAACAGACTCGTTGGCAAGGTGACTCACAAGGACATCGACGCTCGCATTCGCTGCATGCAAGTGGTGTATCCGCACGGCGAGGACGAGCTGCCGTGGATCGTGCTGGCCACGTCGGACGGCGCGTTCCAGATCTGGGACTTTGCCTCCTTCACGCTGGATGCCGAGGCCCCCGAGGAGTCGAACAAGTCCGTTGAGCCCATGGCCTCTACGGTACTACTCACCAAGCCTCGCGTGACGTGCCTATCTGTGTGCGTCGCGACGGAAAAGATCGGCAACAAAAGCGAGCCCGCTACCGAGAAGGCAAAGAAGAGCAAGAAGGCTAAGAAGGGCGACGACAAGAAGCCCGCTGCGCCGGCTGCCGGCGTGCCCCACGTCGTCGTCGAGTTGGACGATGAAGAGAGTAAGGCAGACGACGCGTCCAAGAAGCGCAAGTCGAGCGACGACGCGAAGCAGACGAGCAAGAAGAACAAAAACAAGAAGAGGAAGCAGAAGAAGAAGGCGCAGCAGTAGAGCGGCGTAGTTGTGTTGAGAACAGCCCAGCTAGGTAGGCGAAGCAGCACCCGGCGCCAATAGTAATAGATTGTCCATTGCTACACGTCGATGGGCTACTGACACGTGGTATATGCAGGAACACTCGACCTCGGGCCTCGGGGCTACTCGCTACAACAGATGAGTGCATCTCCGGTGATTTCGATGCAGGGCATCTCGTTTTGCTTGAAAGAAAGCATCAGGCTCTTGAACTCCTCGAAATCCGAGCAGCTGAGCAGGACGTCGATCACATCAAGAGGAATCTCGTCTATGATGAAACATAGCGTGCACGTTAACGATAAGAACTCGCCATCATCATGCCGAACGACCAACAACGTACCTTCGTGCTCTTGAATTTGGTTGCAGAGTTCGTCCATCGAGAAGTACTGTCGATTTGAGAGCATGAATGCACAGTGTTAGTGGCTGGGACAAATACTCGGTGGTGTTTGTGCACTTTGTTACCTCGAGCTTCTCGTGCAAACGTCGCTCGATAAACGTTTCTACAAACGTCACAACGTACAGATAGACAATGTCAGATAGGCTGGTGGCGCGAATCTCCTCATCTTGAAGACAACGTACCGATCAGATCCGTGTACTGCTGGAAGATGTCCATGTAGATCAGCTTGTTCTCGGAGACGTTGTCGAAGGTCTCTGTTTCGGCCGCAACAGGTCAGCTTAGCCTTCAGGGAGCAATTCTGCAGCAACTGCAACTACCGACAGGATACCTACCGCAGTTGTTGCGGCAAAAGTCGCTCTGCATATCGACAAACTCGGGATCGATCAAGATGTCCTGCAGCACGCCGATCATCTCGTCGAACTTGGCCTCCTGCTAGCACGTTCAGCCACAGACGTCGTCAGCGGATACTACAATTGCACAGTGTATCTATGTGTTCTCTCCGCACCTCCGTGTTTTCTTCACCCACGTCGTTGTCGAAGACTTCCTCGTCGTCAAACCCGACATCCGTCATCTCCGGCTGGTTCAAGGTCTCCTCTGCAGAGGCATCGTACCCAGAAGCGTTAGTAGTCAGCAAGCTAGTGAAATCTATGCAATCACTAGAGGATAATACGCACCCGTTCTCGACATGGCTTGATACTTGTCGCGTGGCTGGCAGGCGTCTTGGAGCGAACTGCCGGTAGATCTTGAAGAGGCGTCCAGTGCAGACTCGCCTGAAAATCGAGCAAACCGAGTGAAAAGCCGCCTCACCGCAACAGCCGGAGGTGTGAAACCACCAGTGTCTGATGTTACAGGCCACCACATTGGGCCTGGAGGAAGCTGTCGTAGCCCACAGCCCCAACGCCCCACAAGACCAACGCGCAGAGGATCGTTAGCCAGGAGTGACGGTCGCTTTGTTGCCTTTTTTCCTGGTAGTCAGCACTTGGTGTGGTCCACACACTCCCCGCGAGACGTGATATCGGTTCTCTTTTTAGAGCTTGATAGACAGCGCGACGACACCGCGGCAATTCGGCGAAAGCTTGGGCCGCTTCCTGTGCGCGATTCGCGGCCTCTTCGACGCCCTCGCAGCCCCCAGACGCTTCCCCACCACTTACACAAACCTCAGCCATGCGTAAGAACGGGTGGGAGACACCCTTCCACGTGCTGCAGCTGGCTACGTGGGTGGTCTTCCCGGCCGTCATGGCGCTCTTCTTCGCTTTCTACACGCCCGTGCTGGACAAGACGCCGTCCGTCGTGCTCAGCATCGTATACGCCGCCGCCTGCCTCGTCACCGTGATGTCCGTGGCCGTCTGCACGGGCACGGACCCATCGGACGACTGCATCATGAGACCGTCGGTAGGTCCTTAGTGGAGACCGCTGAGATGGGGCGCTGCCTCCTAGCTCCTCTACTGTAAAACCCATTGACTGACGCTTCATGTGGCTGCAGACCATGCCAGACGCAAGGGACTCTCGCCCGGACAACCGAGTCTACTGCAATGTCTGCATGAAATACGTGTACGTAGAGCAAACCCCCTGGTTGCGCTCTTTAGCAGGTGATTCTAACGAGAACCTTCGTGTGGTTGCTGTAGGAATAACCAGAGTCGGCACTGCCGTTTGTGTGACAAGTGCGTGGACGTCTTCGACCACCACTGCAAGTGGCTGAACAACTGTGTGGGCAAGAAGAACTACCGCTACTTCCTGGGCTCCGTTGTCGGCGCCTCGGTCTTCCTGGCAGTGCAGGTTGCCGTAGGCATCTACATCGTCGTTGAGCTGTTCACGAATGAGGGTGATATCAAAGAGCACTCGGCGACGAGCTACGGTTGTTCGACGGAGAAGGACGATGCCACGGGGCTCTGCGTGGACGACCAATACCACATCTCGCTGCAGACGCTGAAAATCATCCACATTGTGCTGCTGGCCTTCCTCAGCCCCTGGCTATTAATGATCGGACAGCTCGCGCTCTTTCACTTCCAATTGTGTACGGGAAGTTTGCCAGCGGTTTGTGTCGATGGTTGCTCGTGTACTGACGCTTTATCGTTATTTGTTTTTCGTGCGTATGCTCAGGCATGGAGAACATCACGACTTACGATTTCATTGTCCGGCAACGCAAGCGGAAAAATGCCCAGGACCGACAAAACAACGTACGTATCTACCCTGTCAGCTACCAGGAAAGGTCAAAGACGGAGAGCTGTGGCTCCAGCGTCAAAGGTCCAGCAAGGAGCATCTAGCTGGACCTGGAGGGCCAATTCCAAATTTATAAACGTGTTCTGTTCACGCTGTTCTTACCATGTTCTGTTCATGATATTTGACAAAACAGGTTCGTGTGCCGTGCTGGAAAAGATGCTGCGCAGAGAAGCCGAAGCCCGAGTCTGCCCTCGACAATTCCAAACCCAGCGCCAACCAGACAAGCGACTCGCGTCTGTCAGACGAGAGCCTGCGCAGCGAGGAAGACGAGCTGGCAGCCATCGAAGCGGAAGTCGACGACAGCTTGGAGGTGCTCAGCAACCAGAGCGGCGAGATTCGCGAGCGCGACAGCAGTCGTCGCAGCAGCAGCTCTTTCCGCAAGCGGAGGAGCGACAGTGGCCCCCAGCGGGGATTTGGCCTGCATGTCGACTTGAGCCAGCAGCGATCGATGCAGACCAACTTGAACGGGGATATCTACACGCCCAGGTCAGAAAACGGCGATACCAGCTACCTGGCGGCGCCGTACTCTCCAGGGACTCCCGCTTCGCCGTTATCGCCGCGCTCTGATGCTGGCAGCGCATACTTTTCCAGCTCGCAGGTGGACGAGAACGAGACGCGGGACTCCAATGAAGCCACAAACCAGCCCCTGCCTGCGTACAAGATGTCGAACAACTCGTCCATGATCATGTACGGCCGGCCACCCATCGATCTACCGCCAGGGAACCACATCGTGTAAGTGTCTTGCCCCGCCGACACTGCTCCAATGACAGCGACAGCGGTGCTGACTTCTCAGCTTGTGTAGAGACATCGACGGCGGCGCGGCGAAGCAGTAGCCAAGGGCGACGGCTCCCTCTGCCTCGGGCTGGCTGACAATGTAGCTTGGACAAAGATCAAGTATTTATGGCGCACATGCAGGGCCCAGCTCCCCAGACCAAGGCGACCGGCCTCCCTACACCATACCAATGAAACACTCATAAAAAAGAGAAAAAAAAGAGGTTTTGCTTTAGAACGAAGACAAGAGAGCCTGCAGTCTTAGTTGTACGAGCAGAGGTCCTGCAGTCAGCAAGTCAGCAGCCGCTTTAGGCCTCGCGCACCGACGCAACCTTGAAGCTCTTCTCGTCGGCGCCGATGTCCACGTGCAGCACGTCCACGATGCCGCTGACGCTGGGCGTGTACAGGGTCCGGCCCAGCAGCTTGCCATCCGTCGAGTGCTCCACCTGCAGCGAGAAGAGCGCGGCCACGGCCGTCCAGCCGCCCATGTCGTACTCGTGCTCCTTGATGGTGGTCTCCGCGCCAGGCGTCAGCTCGCGCGTCTCAGTGATCTTGGCCTTGCCAGCGGCCTCCATTTCGTCCGAGCCGAAGGTGGCCGTCACCTTCACCGGGTGCGAACTTGAGTTCTTGAGCGCCACGGATTTGACGTACTGCGGAGTGGGGGCCATGATGGAAGGGCTTCAACTTGCTGCTTGGGATGATTTTCCACTTGTGAGAAGCATTTTGACATCTGGATGCGGATGGTGTGGCGGTACACCACATTTCAATGACCATCATTCTCTATTCGCACCTAATCGGGACCGCGCCAATGTTGTTGGCTTCCAGAGCGAAACCAGTCCAGCGTTGACGAGTGCGCAGTGCGCGGGATCAGAGCTTCATTGCGACGTGCAGGCGGCAGATACCGGCGTGAAAAGTAGTGCATCNTACTGCGGAGTGGGGGCCATGATGGAAGGGCTTCAACTTGCTGCTTGGGATGATTTTCCACTTGTGAGAAGCATTTTGACATCTGGATGCGGATGGTGTGGCGGTACACCACATTTCAATGACCATCATTCTCTATTCGCACTGTTGTTGGCTTCCAGAGCGAAACCAGTCCAGCGTTGACGAGTGCGCAGTGCGCGGGATCAGAGCTTCATTGCGACGTGCAGGCGGCAGATACCGGCGTGAAAAGTAGTGCATCGCGCCCCTCCGTGTCTTGGCTCCACGTGGATACCTTATTTACGACCTGAATCCTCCTGTAGACGCCTGTACAACACGTTGGAGTGAACGGATCTCCTCGGACCAATGGCGCGCAGTAAGGAGCAGTGGAAGGCTCAGAAGCGAGCGATGCACACCCAACCCCAGTCCAACAGCTTCTTCCAGATGAAGCGATCGGGCATGAGGCCCATGGCGCCGTCCGCGAGCTCTGCACTGTTCCAGTTGGGTCGTCCCCAGTCTGGGGCCAATTCTGTGAGGCCAGTGGTGAAGCCCGATCCCATACAAATGCCAAGTAGTCGTGGTGCCTCATCGGGAGAAGCCATAGACTTGACGCTGGACGATGACGATGAAGAAGACGAGCCCATGGGAGATCAAGCAGATCAACAGCCTCCTACTGCTGCTGGGAGCTCTGCAGCTTCTGATGTAGTAAAACTGAGCATGCTGGATGGTGTGAGCAACGAAGCTTCAGTGGCGGACACGATGGTGCCGCTGGCTGAAGACGTCGAGTCCGATGTGGACGAGGAGTGGCCGTCGGTGCCTCCGTCCGTGTCCGAGCAAGATGCGCAAAATCAGATGACGCAGGACGTGACTGCAGCGCTAGATGCGATTCGCAAGACAGTACCGTATTTACAAGAAGCACAGGGAGGTGGTGTGGAGCGGAATATGCAGATGGAGGAGATGCAACAACAGACAGACACGCCACCACTGTACGGAGACGAGGATATGGAGGCGGATGTAGATGAAGAGCTGCCGAACCAAGCAGCGCAAGATGGAGACGGTGAGGCAGGTTCTCCTGCCGCGGCGAATAGGGTTGTTCAAGTTGAGCATTTGGAGGACGGAGAGATCTTTGAAGAAGGAGCAGCTCCGAAATCGGCGGAGCAGGTGCAACAGGCGATTTTGCTGGACCGCCAGCTCGCTGGATATGTTGATGACCAGTCCCCAGACGCTCGTCCGCACGTGCGCCACAAGAAGCAGAAAAAACGCGGCAAGAAGAAGACGAAGCGAAAGCTCGAGGCCATGCATATGATGCATGCTTCATCAGGGGAGGTGACGCCTGAGTTCGAGAGGATGACGCGTCTTCGCCAATTTGAAGATACACCACCACCAGGACAGTATACACTTGCGATGATGAGAAGTGGGCCGAGAGGAGAACCCATGAATGTGCATCCAGTGTTCCAAGATCCACAACCGCCTCAATTTCATCCGGGAGGGCTGGTTGTTGGTGTCCCCCGTCCTCCGATGAGATCGCCACCGCCGCAGTTTCAAAACCAGCCACTGGCGCCACCGTATGGAGATAGCCAAATCCTGCGAGTGAACCGCCAAGGAAGTATGGAGATGCTTGACGGCAATCCTGAGTTGCAGCTGCAGCCAATGTTCTTGAAGCCTCCGCCGCATGGTGGATTCCAATACCGATCAGTGTCGATGTCTCCACCGCGACCTATGCCGCGTGGATCGAGCCAACCGCTACAGCGTTCAGCTAGCGACTACCAGCGTCTCCCCCCTCCTCCTCCTCTCCCTACCTCAAGTCGCGATAACTCCACCGATGCTGGCGGGGATCCTGATGAGTCGGATGATTTTGACCTTGACAGTCTTCGAGCGGCTGCGCTCCGAACGAAGATCAAGCGCAACCCGAAAACATCTACACCGATAGCTCCAACAGCAACCGATGTGCGTTCTTTGTCGTCACCGTCGTCTCCAAAGTCCGCTCACATTGAGCAGACGCATTCAGCTCCTGCAAGCCCCGAGATTGACAAGCTGCGTCTTGAAATCTTGAGATCTATGCAGCGCAACCGGGGTAATCGAGCGGGTATTACCGCACAGAACAAGACTACATCGGCCTCGTCAGTTGGCAAGGCGAACCTAGCCGAGAAGCCATCGCAGAGTGTCTCCACTAAGACTGTTGGTGAAAAGGGTGGCAATAACACTGGCGAGGAAATATCTTCTGCTGCTGTACCGACGGATTCAAACGTGGCCAAGCGTGCGAAGAAGTCCACACAACCAGTGTCCTCGGGAACCACTCCGGTTGAACGTGTTGGAAATGATGGATCTTCCTGTGAGACCGACAAATCTACAACTGCATCCGAGCAAAACGAAACAAGTGATAAGGTGGAGTCCCCCGCGGCTGTTGCGTCTGAATCGGTCAAGCCGTCAGCAGAAATCACTGTGAAGACCCCAGAGTTCCGACCTCTAACGGCGTGTTCCCAGTCTCTTGTCATTCGACTTAGTCCAGAGGACTTTTCGCCTCGGAAGACTGGAAATGACACACGTACGAAAGCGACGGCATCGAGAACCTTGCAAGATGCAATCAAAGAAATGCGGCGGAAGATTGCTGAGCGCGAGAAGGAGCAAACCAACCGCTTGCTGGAGAGTGCTGCAGTCAGATTGTCTAAGCAGTCCTCTGAGACGGGATCTTCACCGAGCCCAGCGTCACCTTCTCCTTCGAAGCAGCTATCTCCGGGAAAGAAATCAAGTATTGAAGATGCCCAACCATCAAGTTCGTCGACGCCACTACCCGAAGTGAACATTTCTGCAGTTGAGAAGGAGACGGGAATGACGACCGGAAAAATAGCGAGGGAGCCGGAGTCAAATGGGGCGACCGATATCGCCAAAGCTCACGCCAAACTGAACGAACTGGAAGATAAATTGGCCAAGCAAGCGTCGCGATCTGAAGTACTTTCACCGTCTGAAGAATTGAAGGAGACAGGATTATCTGCAGTTGCAGCGGAGCCTCGAAGTCAAGCGCTGAACCCACAAGAACGGGCCGAGACTTCAGGGGTCAGTATATCCGTTAATATGCTCGGGTTGCCTCCTGTATTGCAGCACCAGGTGCGAGCGAGCAGTGATGGGCGAAATGGAGATCCGGCGAGCGAATCTTGCGTAAAGAAATCTATCGAGCCTGTCGCAGCGGCGTAGCGCCAAGTGCGGGTGAGTCGTGCGTTTGGGCACCAACACTAATCGCTTGTTGTATCTATTTGGTGTTGTGTTGGTCCTGCAATAGGTTGTACCACCGCTTGCAAGCGCTAATGGGGATCACGAGGAAAAGACGTGTGATGTCCTCATTCCTGAGAAAGCAGTCTCCAGGACTTCATCGGTACCTGAGAGGGATAGCAAGGAGCTTGACTTCGAAGCAATCCGAGCGGAGATTGAACAATGTGTGAACGAATGCGAGCTTGCGGATCTGCAGATCGCACGACTGTCAAAAGAAAAAGCTCAACTCGAAAAGCAGTTGCCCCCTGCCGAAGCAACTGTGGGAGGGTCGTGAGGACGCAACATCTCAACGTGAATGAGTCGTGTAAGACCTGTGGAGCGCCTAATGGTTTCGCGGAGCGTTGGCGGCAACTGACTCGGTGCTGTTCTTGACAGGGCTGTGGAGGTTTTTGTGCGTGTAGTGAGTGAGAAACAGACCGAAGATAGCGGGCGAACGGTTTGATGAGGGTGATGCCCTGAGAATATTTTGCCATGCCGAAAGATGGGAGATGTAGACTAATGCAGAGCGGAGTTCGTCTGACAGGCTGAACACGTCTTTCGGCGCTGCTCGTGCCGATGAGTTTTGTACGCAGTAAGTGAAAGCGGAGAAAAATGGTAGCTCAAGGGTCTTTAGCGTGCCTGTATTTATCGGAATATTTTGTTTCCATTTCGTAGTTTTGTGTTCTTTTGCTGCTTAGAAGTACAGCGGATTCGAGTATGGTGGATACCGGTCGTCAATCCAAATGTTGACCAGGTCATCGACCTGCAAGATGATGTCCATCAAGTTCAATTCATCCTTGAAAGCCATGGGCGTTGGATGCAGGGGCGAACCACACAAGGTGACCATCAGGCTCTCGTCTTCGTGGATAAATGCCCTCGCCATGATGTCGAAGTTCACCTCCAGCTTCGCGGACTGAAGCAGCTGCATCATGCTCGCCTTGGCAGTGTCGAACAACACCTGATGCTGCGGGAACGCCGTCAGAATTTTGGGTCGAACGTACTCTGTAAGCAGATAGTCGACAAGCGACAGCACGCGCAGCATGAAGGACCCTGCCTTGGCGGTGGTGTGGAGCTTGGTGAACTCGCTGGTACTGACGTTAAGCTGCCCGAGAGCTTTAGTTGGAGGTGGACTGTTATCTTCATCTTCTTCAGTGCTGCTTGGACCGAACGAGAAGCTGAGCGCGCAGTGCCGGTTGGGTTTCTTGGGAGTTGCTACTCCTGCTGACTTTGAGCTCTTCGGAGACCCCAAGGCAGACTTCTTCTTGGCGGCTATCAAAGCCTGTTCTCGACGTTCCTCCTCGCGTGCAACCAGCGCGTCAAGATCTAGGAGAACCTCCGTGGTGAAGTCTGCCAGCATGGCACGGCCAATAGGCTCCAGTGCTTTGATCGTTTGCTTCTTAGCGTCACCATTCATCGTCTTGGAAGATGACGGGAGCATGGCGTCCACCTGCATCCCAACGCGATTGTTTCCCAGTGCAATCATCTCGGCGCGGAAAAAGCCGAGGAAACAAGGAGGCACCGCAAGTCCAATGCTCAAGGGGCCACGGAAATCGGCGTCCTTGAACGAACCGTTCAGCACGCAGTCGTCTCCAGTCCCCTTTACGTTTCCTGCGAGTTCAGCACTCACGTCGTCGACGTTTTCTCGGACGAACTCGATCACCTTTTTCAACGTCTGCCAGAACTTGCTGAATGTTTGAGCGCGCGTTCGGAACGACACTTCTGCTGGGCGGTATCGCCTTAGATCGAGCACTGGCGGTGTCCCCACGGGATGTATCTCACCGCCCGTGTTTGCCGCGGCGGAAGCAGCAGCTGCGGCGGCGGCCATGGCCATAGCCGGATGCACCGAAGCCTTTCGACCGAGGCGAATGCCGTACATGAAGCCATCTGCCCCAGTCCGTGGCTTGCTGTAGTCGATGCCGAGCACGATGCGCTCGTACAACTTGGATAGTGCCTCAACGACACTGAGAGCATTGAGCGTCGAGTAGAAATGGTTGACCGAGACTTGCACAGCTGCAGGCTTCCCCGACAACCGCTTGATCGCGTCGAAAAACTTGTCCACATCGAAAAGCTCGAACGGTACTGCCACCTCCAAAGCTGGCGTCTTCTGCCGCGCCTGGGCTTTCGGTGACGTCCTTGCTGTCTGCATTTTTCTAATGTAGACCAGTTCAAGCACGCGCTTCCAGGCTGCACGAAGCTTCTCGTCTTGATTCTTCGCGTCGTTGCCTTCTTTCGACTCGATCGTTTCTTCATCGGTTGAAAAGGTTTTGTAGTAAGAACAAATTGAAGCGAGCGAGTAAAAGCTGTGCGATGAAGGAAACAACCCAGTGCTTTTGAGCGCCACCAGCAAATTGAACTGGGATGGAGAGAGCTGCAATAGATCTGCGATCGCTTGCATCTTCTTGTCTGAACCAGTCAGCAACGAAGAGAACATCTGCGCCGCAGCATCCATGATCGGGGCTAAAGGTAGTAGTGCTTCTCCTTTGCCATTCTCCACGTCAGTTGCTTGTTTGCGCAGCTTTTGCCTGGCGTGTTCTTCTCGAATTGCATTCAGGTCGAGCTCCTTGAGTTCTTTCTCCATGACATCGTCGATAGGCTGACCAGAGAGCTTGATCTCACCCTTGATGTCCAGTTTCGCAGGAGGCAGATTGAACGCAAGCGCCAATTCATACGGGAAGTACAACAGCGTCAAGTCTCGAATAAGGGAGCTTAGAACATCGGAGCACAGCTTGCGGACCATCGGCTCAGGGAGATCCATGCCACCTTTGACGCGCCGTGTGAAGTTCAGAAGCTCAACGTACGTAGCCTCCGGCGAAAAGAGGAACTCCCATCTGCCCTGACCACAGCTTGGATCATCGAGTTCCTCCACGTAAACGAGGTTGATGGAGGCTTCAAAGTCCGAATCCATGTACATACTATCCCATATCGACTTTGGAATGCGCGTACCTTTCTCCCCAACAACCTTCACGTGTTTGCCGCCACACACCGTGTGGCCTTTCATCGTCACTTTACACGTGGGCGTAATTCCCTGAGCACCATTGGTCTGGTGGCTGATCTGGAACGAGAAGGAGCTGTCGAAGCTTTCGACGAAGAAGTCGCGTAACCCGTAAAATATGCCGTCAATACTGAAGCGCAGCGTGTAGCCATTTTCACGCGGGTGCCAGTAGAGTCTCCGCAGCGCATCCAGCTTGGATTGGGCGCAGTGCATTCTCGCGGCGAGATTGATTGCGTTTGTTGGACTGTCCATCGAGGCTGCAGTCGGCATGGATCTGCTCGTCGGCGACGGAATTGACCCCTGCTTAGCGTACCGCGGACTGCCAGGGAACCTCATCTTCTCTTGTTGTCGCTTTGTCTCTTCCTCATGGGCAACCGCTTGCATCGACACGATCGTTTTTTCGAGAAGGTGGATCTGGCGCTTCAGCTTTTCCTTTTTGACGCCCCACATTTGCTTTTTCTTCGTGCGTTGCTCCTTTGACCGTGCGTACACTTGCTCAAGGTTTTTGACAGCTTCCTTCCATGCTGCATCGATAGCAGATTTGTCCATATCCATCGAAAAGTGCTCCAGTTCAGGGCGATCTGACTGCTGCTTCGGGGATACAGGAGACCCTGGCACTGCAGTGTCTCTAGGCTCGTCAGATTGTTCTGGGATAGAATCCTCCTGGTTTTCAACTGCATCCTCCTTTTTGTGTGGAGAACTCGGTGAGCCTTCATCACCGTCGACAACCCAGTTCACGGTGTTGTTAGCTTCATCACCACTTTGGCCGTCGACATCATAGGTTTCGGGAAGCTCAATTGGCGGGACATCACGGTGCACACGTCGGCGCGTTCGCACCCACCTTCTTCGACGGACGTAGTCGGTGGCGTTGGGTTCGCTGCGCTCTTCTCCTTTCTTGATCAAGTAGTTGATCATCGTGAAGTCGAAGGCGTAGACCCACCCGTCGGCGTCACAGTTGCAGGATGAATTGTCAACAGCCCAATCACTTGCCCACTTCCAGTTCACTGGCAACTGAGGCTCCACTTTCTCTCGCGTTTGGCTCGATGGCGAGCCATGCTGCCCGCTCCACTGATGCCGGTCCGTCGGAAGAAGGTGGCCTGCACAGAATCCCATTAAAAAGACCGACCATCAATGACTTCTGCTAATTGCTACATTCACACTCACCCGGGAAGGAGGATCCCCACGAGAAGCTCAGATACGAGTACCGTTGGTGCTCGTAGATGTCGTCAATCGCGTCTTCGCCGCTGAAGTCTCGCACACCGAACTCCCGGTGCACTCGCTGCAGGAACTGCTCCTCCTTGCCCTGTGGCCAATGCAACAGCACCTCAGCACTGTTAAAACTGCAGCATACACTCATTTACGCCACCACGAGACCAGTAGAACGCACCTCATGGTTGGCGAGTATCTCCTCGACGCGGTCGACCTTGCGGGGGTCGTGCGCCCAGTAGAACGCGCGCAGTCTCGACCTCAGATGCTCTAGCCGCTCTTCGTCGCCGCCTGAGCATCGTCGCACAAGTTGCAAGCAGCAAGAGTGAGCAAATGCAGCTTAAACGGCACCACCAGGAGTTTCCCACCGCCTTGAAGCACTTGGTTCGCCGCGGAATACCGAGCGAAGCACAATGCTTCAAGACCTGAAACCCACATCCTTATTATCGCAAGTCAACGCACCTTCTGTATCTTGTGCTGTATCAACGAGGGGGTCCTGCGTTGCCCCGCTGGGGCTCACGGGCGCCACCTGTACGAGCGCTTCCGCCATCTTGGTCTCTTGTCCGCAAATGGACGAAAATGGCTTCAAGACGGCTCGTAACGGCTGGTCTATTTTCCGCCAATCGCAGACAAATATATTTTTTCCAAGCCAATCAGAGGGGTCCAAAAGCATACGTAATCCGACTCGGAGTCGTAACGGTCGCATTTGCGTCATTCTCACTCTTGCCATCAAAATGGCGGATCTCCTGGCTGCAGTCGCTTCAACGCCCCACTCGGCTGACGCCGAGGAGAGCGGCGCCGTCATCGGCCTCAGTAATGAGCAGCTGGCAGACGTCAAGGAGCAGGCTATCGCGTACGCGGCGGCTCATGGTCTTCTGGTGGGCTGGCGCGACCCGAACCGACCCAAGGATCCCACGCCAGCCTTCACGCACATCCCCTTCTGTCTGCTGCCTGTACAGGTACCAGGAGTGCATGTGCAACGAAAGAAGAGTAATAGTTATTTAGCTGACACGTTGCTGTAGTTCCCTAGGCAGCAGTTTGAGCTCGGCGTGCAGCTTTCGCCCATTTACGGTCGCCTGGTGGACCGCGTGAGTCGCGACGTCGACTGGCTGCATAGCTGCGTGCAGAGCGTCGTGGCCGAGGATGCCTTCACGGCCAGACTGCTGGAGCTCTCTCGTCAAGTGCAGCAGGAAGGCGTGCAGCAGAAGGCGTACCTGGGCATCCACCGCTCCGACTACATGCTGCACGAGCCGCAGGCGCAGAAGCCGGGCGACTCGCAGCGTCTGCTGCAGGTCGAGCTTAACACCATCGCGTCCTCGTTTGCCTGCATCAGTTCCCTCGTGTCGGGCATGCACAGCTTCCTTGTCAGTCGCTTGGGAGCGGAGATCCCGGCGCTGGAGAAGCACTACGGCATCGCGTCGCACGAGTATCCCAACGGACTGCCGCAGAACGACGCCATCAACGAGCTGCCGAATGCTCTGGCGGCTGCGCACAAGCACTACGGCGTCAAGGAGTGCGTTGGCAATTGCTATTCTGCTGATGGTTGGGTGGCATTCGAAGCTGACGAGTGTCGTTGCCGTTGTTGTTTGCATTGTACAGCGCTATCATCATGTTCGTGGTGCAACCCAACGAGGCCAACGCGATCGACCAGCGCTGGCTCGAGTACAACCTCTGGGAGCAGCACGGCATCCGCGTACTGCGTCGCACAATGGCCGAGGTGGACGCGCGCGGCCAGCTGGTAGAGCGTGAGGGCAAGCGCACGCTTGTGATCGATGGTCGGGAAGTTGCGGTCGCGTACTTCCGCTCTGCGTACACGCCGAACGACTACCCCAGTGAGAACGAGTGGGCCGGTCGGACGCTTATCGAGCGCTCGTACGCCATCAAGTGTCCGTCGATCGCCTACCACTTGGCGGGCACCAAGAAGGTGCAGCAGGTGCTTGCGCAGCCTCAAGTGCTCCGTCGCTTCATGTCGGAGGAAGAGGCCACGCTGCTGGAGACTTCATTTGCTGGCCTCTACGGACTTGAAAAGGACTCCCCAAGTATCGAAGATATCAAGAAGATGGCGATCGCCAACCCGCGTTCGTACGTGCTGAAGCCGCAGCGTGAGGGCGGAGGCAACAACCTCTACGGTGACGAGGTCGCGGAGGGCATCAAGAAGATGAGTCCGAGCGAGCTCGAGTCGTTCATCTTGATGGAGCGGATCTTCCCCCAGGAGAACCCCGCCGTCCTGGTGCGCAACAGCCTCACGTCCAGCGGAAACACCATCAGCGAGCTCGGTATGTACATCACCAGCTTGTTCGATGCCCAAGGCAAGGAGATTGTGAACAAGCACGCGGGCCACTTGCTGCGTACGAAGCTTTCGGGCACGGACGAGGGCGGTGTGGCCACCGGTTTCTCGGTTGTGAGCAGCCCGCTGCTGATTTAGAGGACTTCAGGGTCATCGTCGACAGGTATAGGCACGACATTGAGCAAATAGCGATTCTTTTCTGGAAGTGGCGGTTGTTTGCGTGAAAATGGAGAAGAATGAAGGAGAAGGGGCGAGACATCCGAGTGACGGGCTCTTCAACGTCGTGTACGATCCCCGCTTTGACAGGTTCTTCCTGGAAGATGAAGCTCTGCATCGTGAGAGGAACTGCGCACTCGAGCGTAAAGCTATCTCGATCCCTTGGGAGAAGTGGATTGTGCCGCCAAAGTGTGTGGCCAGAAAGCAACAAGGAAACGGTGAAGCTGCTGAAGACACTTTAGCACAGGACTCCATCCCCTCGCCCATTGACCAAAGTGAGCAGCCCAAACTCGTTCCTGCGTTGGATTTCTCGAGTTTGCAGCAGCCATTGACTGAAGTCTCAGTCGAGAAGAAAACTCGCGTACAAGACTACACTGTCCATTTCAAGCGAACAAACCAAGATGTGGAAAAGTTGATAAACGAGGGTGTTGCCAACGCTGAACCAAACGACGAGCACCAGGTCAAGTGGAACGGTGAGGTGATCCGTGTACAGTTTACGGGACTGCCACTTGAGCCCGAAGAGAGTGTAGCTCCTGTCAATGAGAGGAACAACCTCGACGCTCACCACGACCTTCTTCATGGATCAAGGGACGAACAATGGCCAGGCTCAACGTACGAGTTAAGGCACTTGATGCGTATTCGTGCTCATGCAGATGGACTGCGCAAAGTCAACTCGGCTTGCCGCTTCGTTGCCGTGTCGTCATCTGAATCCTCGGATTCCGAGGTAGAGCCCGACATCCTTCAGCAACAGGAATCGGAAGAGGAGAACGACCTCATGCCCGTGTTCTTCCGCGACGACCGCGTGCTCTTCCACGCAAAGCAGCGGTGGTTCAAAGGAACAGTTCGGCGTCGTATCCCGAGCTCGGATTTCTACACAGTCCGCGCAGACAACGGCAGCTTGTTTGACGCGGTGCTAGCGTCGAAGATGGAGCTACTTGACGAGGAAGAGCTGCCGTTCTATCACTTCCGAAGAGGAGATAGAGTTCTCTGGAGTCCAGACAGCCAAGACGCAGTCACACGTCCCAGTAGAACAACGACATCAAAAAGTACCAGAAGGCGCCGAGAAAGCAAAACCTCCGACGACGAGCTGACGTACAAGGCGAAGATCGTGCAGGTGCATTCATTGAACCGGTTCGATCTGCTGCTGCGTACCGGGCGGGTCGTGAAGAAGGTGCCGTACGAGCAGCTTCGTCCTCGCGACGCCTCCGAGTTCGTACCGGTATCTGCAACAACGTCACGGAGGCGGTAGTGCCCGTCACGGTTATCTATCCAAGGCTCTACTTGTTTTTGCGCTTGGCAGCCTTCTTGCTGGCCTTCTTGTTGACCTTGACGGGCGGCTCGCCGAGCGCCGACATGATGGTGTCGTTCCACGAGCTGATGGACTTGCTCATATCGTTGCGGTCCACCCACGGGCGACGCAGCTCGCCCCACGCGCGTTGACCCAGCAGCGTCACCTTGACGATAGGCGTCTGGAACAGGTTGAAGGGCTGCGTGATGGTCTGGATCACGAGCGGCGGGAAGAAGCCCCACTTCCAGTGCACCAACACCGTCACGATCGTGCCCAGCGCGTACTGCAGCGATAGTCACAATGACAAGACGTCAGAGCCAAGACTTTTGAAATAGATAGAGGCAGGTAAACTACGTACACGCTGGATGTCCTTCATGATCATGCGCTGGTCGTGTTCGGCCACAGTGATCTTCTCGTCACGCTCGCCCGTCTGGCCGAAGCCCAGGTCCTCCTTGACAGTCACCACACCCGGCTCGGTGTTGTTCTTGGCCTTGACGTACAGGAACACCAGCACACCGTAGCACATGAGCTGCGATAGGCCGTAGATGCCGCGCACGAGGCTCGTTTGGACTGTAAAAAGCGACACAGCGAGCGTTAGGCAAGTGAGAAAAGATCTCTAAATGCAGCTCTACGTACAGGAGCTCTCGGTGTCCAGCACGGAGCGCGTGGCGATGGCCAGCGTGAGCGTCACGCCCATCATCTTCAGGTTCGGCGCCATGGTTGCCAAAAAGCTCGGGGGAGGGGTCCGACAGCGGAGCTCCTCGATAAAGCCGAAGTGCCACGTCAGCCAAGTGGCATACCCAGCCGCAGATTAAATTGTGTGGCGATGGTGTGGAAATCGTTTCCTGCGAAAACGCATGCATGACAAACTTACCTGCGAGAGCGTATACGCGAACTTTTTTGCCACTGTTGCCATAAAAGGCGGCAAAAGAGCACCAAGCAACTTGGCAGCCATGTCGGCGGCGCCGACGAACCCGTACACGTTCACGCGCGAGGACTACGACACGCTGGTGCGTGAGACGCCCAACTGCCAGATTTCGCAGCGCTCGCGCTACGAGGAGGTGGAGCTGGTGGACGACTGCACGCTGTTCGACATCTACCGCCAGCCGCGCGCGCCCGTGACGGACCCGTTAGCCACCAAGACGCTGCCCGTGCGCCAGCTCAACGCCGATCTGACGTGCCCCATCTGTCTGGGCATCATCAAGGAGACCATGGTGGTCATGGAGTGCCTGCACCGCTTCTGCGGCGAGTGCATCTCCACGGCCATCCGCCAGAGCGGGCGTGAGTGCCCGTCCTGCCGCATCCACATCCCCAGCAAACGCTCGCTGCGGCCCGACGCCAACTTTGACGCACTGATCCGCAAGATCCACCCCAATTTGGCCGAGTTCGAGCGGCAGGAGGACCACATGATTGAGCAGGTTAACCGCTCCAGACACTTCAATAACGCCTACACGGAGAGCACGCGCATGGGCGTGCTGAGCCAGGCGGCCTCGCGTCGTCACAGGAAGAAGCCGGAAGGCACGGCCTCGGCCCCGTCGTCGAGACCAGCCTCGCCGTCACCCGGAGCCTCGCCGCCAGTTGGAGAGAAACGCCGCTCTCCGGCCGAGTCCCCGAGTGACAACGCTGCTTCGTCGGCGGAGGACGAGAACGCTCGCAAGAAGTCGAAAGTTGCAACGCCAACACCCACCAAGTTGAAGGGAACGGAGCGCGTGACGTTTCGAGTGCTGCTGCACGAGGACGAACAGCCGGACGCCGCCAAGCTCGAGCGCACGCTCTTCACGACGTCGGCCAAGCTGAAAATGAGCCACTTGAAGAAACACCTGGCCGCGCTACTCAAGCTGGACAAGTACGACAACATGTGCATCGTGCTTCCTGCAGTCAACTGCTCCCTGAGCGGACTGTCAGCTGCCGCCAAGGCTCAGAAGACCGACGAAATTGCCATCCGCCAAGACCTGCAGTGCGACCAGGAGCTGGACGACTTCGTGACACTTAAAGATATTTATGAGCAGTACGGCATGGGGACAGACTGGCACCTACGCCTGCTCTACCACTTCTCCCCGGGCACCATCGTGAATGGGATCGCTCGATTCGTCTCGGCGGCGTCCAAGAGCTCGTAAAAGTGTGCAAGCTCGTTCAACCACCGTGGCATTGTTGCATTCGTTACTTGGCTGGATGTAGTTGAACCTGGTGCTTTTCACAGGCTTTAACGAGAGCTTGACTCGCAAACCATTCAATGAAAAAAACAAGTTGTCACCTGTGCTATTGCAATCACATCCGAATCCACAGATCCTCCAACACGTCGTCTTCCTGCACCAGGTGCTCCTGCAAACTCAAGGCTAAATGGCCGAGCTCGAGCGTTAATTCCTGTTCCTTGTCGCCAGCAACTTGTGTCCTTCGCAAGAAGAAACGGAGCCGCGCAAGACACCAGGCAGCATACCGCCTAGAAAATCGATTGCCACATCTCCATGCGGTCTCGATCTCACGCAAGATCCCTGGGAATACGGACGACCAGGTGATTGCTTCGTGACTGAGGGACTTGGAAGTATCATTCCACGCAGCACGAAGTGTTGCCGTATCGACAGCGTCAGGCTTGGCATTTGCGAGAGTTCCTGCCACTCGAGATATCACGTCGTGAAATGACACTGCGTCGTGAGGAATTGCCTTCCTTGCCTGATTGAGCAGGCGCTGCATCACGTAGCGTCGGTGGCACCACAGCGCCTCGTGCGTCGGGTACGGCGCCATGACCTCCGACACAAATTTGAACTCCGCCAGAACCAGTTTCTCCGAGGAACCATCCACATCGCCGGAGTCTTGGTGCCGCTTGACCAGTTGGTTCAAAGTATGTTGCCGATGATTCCACCCCGAGTGGTCGGTAACATGCGTTCGGCACCAACGTTCCATGTCCGCGAGCTCCTTGAGCGTCAAATCGAGCGGAAGCCTCGACACGATCCAGTGGCGGAAGCTCCACGCATGATAGTTCCGTGCCTTCAGCTCAGCCAGACGGCTGCACACCTCGATCTGCTGCTCGAAAAATACTCGGAGTGCGTCTCTAGAGAGAGATCCACACACCCGAACGGCCAGCCAGCGTCTGCAACAACAAGAAACCATCGTCAGCGTTGAGCAATGAACTTTGCACAGTCCTTGCCAACAGGCTCACCGATAAGCCCACATGTCGATGCTCTTCGGGTGCAGCGTGAAGACCAAGTTGGTGAACTGCACCTCGTTTTGAGCGTCCAGCCACCCCTTGGCCACGAAGGACTTGCTAGACTCCACAATAACAGTAGCACGTCAATAAACTGCCTT